>JAWMRA010000005.1:25215703-25227153 GCA_035584735.1 Pseudotriccus pelzelni | reverse complement strand
CTTCCAGGGATCCAGGGGCAGCCACAGCTTCTCTGGGCAACCTGTGCCAGGGCCTGCCCACCCTCCCAGGGAGGAGTCTCTTCCCAATATCTAATTTAACATCATCAATAAATTTATAGTGACCACAGATTGGTTTTGGTGATTAAAGGAGAAATTTAACTTGTGATTTTATCTATTATAATTCCTTTTGGAAGGACATTTCTCATTTTGAACTGAGAAGAAAAGTGCCAAAATGCACTTTGTGTCCATGTCACGGGGTCAAGAATTCAAAAAGCCATGAGGACAACTCAGCGTTACTTTAGGCTACGATTAAGGTGTCATTTGATTTGATTTATGGAGAAAGGGAGCCAGACATCATTTTTCAGCCTTTTATAAAAGATGTATCCCTATTATGAGCAGCTTTCAGTGCATCAAACAGCAAATTGGGAGAAAACGGGTGGATGTGGCACTTGGAGACACCGTTTAGTGGTGAACATGGGTCTGATGGTTGGACTCAATGATCTTTAAAGATCTTTTCCAGCCTTAACAATCCTGTGATTCTGTGTTTCCCAGCCCAACATCCCTGTCTGCTTCCCAGGCATCAGATACACAAACAGATATTAAGAACTGTATAACAGTTTCCATAAATGCTGCAATAAAGAGATCAGGGGTTATTTTCCCCCACTGTTATTCACGTGGTGTTTTCTCAAGTATCTCAGTGTGTTGTAACATCAACTCTGAGCTCACAATGAAATCACTGAAGGGATGTAGAGCTTTCAAGTGCATTTGAGATGAAATAAGGAAACATTCAGCACAAATAGAATCTATGGAAAAGCAAATCCCAGTGTTTTACTTCCAAACACTCAGCTGGGATTTCTGCTGCAGGCACAGCAGCCCCTAAATTCAATCTCAGTCTGTAACATCAGCTTAGGCCAGGCACAGTTCATCCTCTGGGAAGGTCTGGGACAAGTGGAGATGTAAAGTATTATTTATGTCCTTTCTGAGTCACTTATTTCTCCTTTGGAGTGTCTGGCAATAAAAGAAATTCAGTCCTAAAGCATTACAGACTTCTCTCTGTACTCAGGCTGACAGGTAAACTGCCAGTGGTAGAATAAACGTGCAAAGCTTAAATGCATCCAGTGCCTTGGTAATAGAAGTATTTTAAATTTACACCAAAGTTGCCTTTCTGTCTATTTCCTTTCCATCTGCTCCTCTGGGCTCCTCAGCACTTGCAAGGAAAACTCACAGCATTAAAGTGTGCATACACTTACCACACCACAGAATGATTAAATTTACATTAACTACTGAAACTTCAAGGGGTTTTTAACTATTCTTGACTTATAATATTGCGACTACTTGTAGCTGTCAGATTAGTTTCTTCAGGTTTATGAGCGTGGACTTCAGCTGACACTAAAACAACTGCTGTCATGTGAAGCTTTTCCCAGCCATTTTAACCTAAAGAAGTTTCAGGCACTCCAAAGTAATTGTCTCAGAGGTACAGGCTCATTTTGTTGAGCCAGAATTTTATTTCCATTGAAATTAAACCTCAGGAAGTTGATAGTTGATTACAAACATTATCCACACGTCTTAATTATGCAAAATTCTCATCAACTGTCATTTTTTCCTACCCGCTTTCCTGCTTCTTTTACAACTACTATAAATATTAAGACTACCCAGTTGTAAACATCTCTGAGATGATAAAAATATTTAGAAAGTGGAGTCCAGATGGAAATTACTGTTCAGCCCCTCCGAGGGATTTGTTACATTAACAAATACACATCAGAGCGCGGCTGCTACTTGAGCTTGTAAATGACATCTGGTATTTGTGTTGCAGAAGGAGCAGTTGGGACAATCTCTGAGCAGAAAATAAGGGCTGAAGTGATTACTATTGTTACCAGGGATGGGTGGGAGAGCTGTGGTGCTGCAGCATGGAAGGAACACCACTTTCAGAGAGCTGTGGTTCCTCAGTTTGATGGAACACAATCATGGAATGGTTTGGGTTGGAAGGGACCTTAAAGATCATCTCATTCCACGCCCTGCCGTGGGCAGGGACATCTTCCACTATCCCAACCTGGCCTTGAACACTTCCAGTGAACACAACAGCATAAGAAGAATACTAGAAACTGATTGTCACCGAGAAAGTTGCAGTGAATACTGTACAGCAAAGCTTCAAAATGCTAATCAAACGTGATTCCTAATCCTTCACAGCTACTGTCCCAAACACCACTAACCCATGCAGTGGGGGAAGACTTTGAACTTCTATGGCAAATTAATACTTTTCTGAAATTCTTCTCTTCCATCTGCATTCCTGCTTAAGCCAACATGAAATGTGGATGCATCTGCACATCAGTCACACTGAAATGTGAGTGGCTGGTCAGGTGCATCCACACTGGGAAGAACACGGTGTCAGCAAAGGAGGGATCTACAGGCTGTGTCAGGGCAGGCTCAGGTTGGATCTCAGGGAAAGGTTCTTCCCCCAGAGGGTGGTTGGCACTGCCCAGGCTCCCCAGGGCAGTGGGCACAGCCCCAAGGCTGCCAGAGCTCCAGGAGGGTTTGGATGATCCTCTGGGGCACAGGGGGGGATTGTTGGGGTGTCTGTGCAGGGCCAGGAGCTGGACAGGATGATCCTTGTGGATCCCTTCCAGCTCGGGGGATTTTATGGTTCTACAAGTGCAGAAGTGTGTTGCCTCCAGAGATTTTTCAGAAGACAGATAGTGCAGATGAGCTACAAAATTTTCGCAACAGGGGAGCCCTGCAGAAGAACAAGGAAAGGTTTTATTTTCATCAAGAAGAGACACAGAACAACATAGGACACCCTTTGGAGAAGGCCAAGAGAGTGAGAAAGTGGATGTAATGAAGGCCAGTTTAGTCACCTCTGCCAGCAACACCTTCCAAACAGAGAGCCCCTGTCCCTCCAGAAGGTACTGGCTGGGGACAGGGGAGGGAGGCAGCAGACACGAGTCACTGCATGGTGCCCTTTGAGCCCCCATTCGCCTCACAACCTCTGCTGTTGGTCAGTCCTCACAGGAACATTCCCCTGCTCCCAGGTACAGGCCTCTATAACCCTCGTGGTGTGCTGGTGCCACACTGGGCAGTCATCAAGTCTGGCTTCGCTCATAATGCTCAGCATTTATTTTCTGTGAACTGACCTGCAACGGCCGCATCGAGCTCATCCTCCTCCACCGACTCCTGGGTGAGCAGCTCTGCCAGGGGGGACAGGGGGTAGCAGCTGTTGAGGTTCAGCCCCAGCATGAAGTTGTGCACCTTGCCAGCACGGCCCTCCCTGGTGTTGAAGAGGGCACTGTCCCCCACCAGGGCCATGAGCATCCGCTGCACCCAGCTCTCCTGGCTGCTCTCCTGCCTGCTCTCCTGCGGCTCCCGCCGGGCATCGGGGCTCCCGCTGCCTGCAGAGGGCAAGGACAACAGCGAGGGAGGGTAAACACAACGCTTCTGGGGCTGCCGAAGCACAGGATCTACAAAAACAATGTCACAGCATCCTTTCAACGAGCTGGGGGCTCAGTGAGGGAGTTTTGCTGCAGCAGTTTCAGAGGAACGGAGAGAATCCACCCTCGGCTTTTCATCTGCACTGTAATTGTGTGGGTGTGACCCTCAGGAAAATAGACTGGGAATGTCTTAGATGACCTGTCTGGATGAGGGCAATGAGGCTTTCTCTAAGCCAGCATCTCTCTATGCAACTCTCCTGGGCTCAGGGACAGACAGACCTGAGTTGCCAAAATCTATAGGTAAACCTGAATTCTTCTGGATGTGCATTGCCAGCCTTCTCCATCCTTTGCTGATAGCTAGAAACCCATTTTTCCTTCAGAATGCATGGAAATTCTAAAATAATTAAAATTAAAAATAATTAGCATGGGAATTCTAAAATATCTGAAAACACACTTCTGGTAAACTGTAGGCTACAATTAATATCTGGGTTTAATTAATTGAAGAGCACAACGAAGCAATCAGATGATGTCTGCAGCTAGAGCTCAATGGAGCTGATTTTTTGTATTAGTAGGGAGAAAACAAGCATCACAACGTGTAGAGGTTCAGTATCTGTACAACATTCTATGCAAGTGAGAGGGATTGCCAAGTGTTTGCAATCATAGATTTTTAGGTTGTTCACTATGGCTACAAACCATGAGAGAAATGGAGTGTTTGGTGCTGCCTGTAATGATTAAACAGGAAACCCACAAAATAAACACAAAATGTGCTACCACCTACTATTTTACACATAGGGGGAATTGAAGAAGTAATCATGGAACTGAGGTAGTGACATAATTCACTGTCTCATCACACAGGATTTTCTTTTCTTCCTGTAGATCCTGAAATCACAAACAGCTGCATTCCCATCTTTGTTTGGCTTGTTAAAATCATAACTGAGTTTTTTTCAGGTGAAAATCATTGTTGGCCCCAAAAACATCATCAGAAAGCATTATTAGGCTGAGACTGAGCCCCTGACTAAAACCACAGAAATCCCCAGGTGCTTTAGATACTTCAAGATAATTTTCAATAGGATATTTTCTTCCCACTGCCCAACACTCCCTTTGTGGTTGCACCTCTCCTGGGAAGCTGGATTTGGGCACTGTTACAAACACTGGGCCAAGCTCCAGGAATTTCTTGTATCAGATGTCATTTATACAGGTGCTAGAAGACACCTGTGAATGCTGGAACCACAGATTAAACCAATCTCAGGTGAATATTTGATCAAGAAACCCTTGAAAACAATGGAAAGTTTTAGTTTGCTGGGCTGGTGACAATTCCAACATGGCTCTGAGCTCAGCTGCTTGCTGGGAACAGCCCCCTGGAGCTCACTGGCTCAGCAAACCACAGTTTGGGGGTGTGTGGAATTCCAGAGCTCTGTGAAGCCCCGTTGGGGATTCAGGACTGAGGATGTGTGAGAGAATCACCAGATGATGAGCTTGAGCAGGAGGCAGGAAGTCAAGCCAAGGACCTCCTGGTCTCCTGTTCCTCATTTCTCTGTTTTGCTGAGCTACACAAAAGCTGCAATAAAAAAGGAAATTAGAAATTAAAACGGATCGTTTCCTTACCTTTTGGATGCTGTGATTCATCTTCACTGTCTGAGCTGTCATTGCTTACAAGGTGCTTTAGCCTGATATTTTCTGTTAAAACAAATAGAAAATTCCTTTAAACTGATGGCCTTTAACTCTCAAAACAGCTCAGAATTTCACAGCAATCTGAGGCATAAAACTAGCCCAGTCTTTGTAATAGAAAATACAGCTGAAGAGGCTGGATCTGCTGTGGACATCAGAGCAGCAGACATTGGCTTTAGCCTCCAATTTTGGGGCTGAGAAAACAAAATCTAATCCAAAAGCAGTACCTCTCACCCTCCTCTGCACCACTGTCTGACACACTTCATCCCCCTTGATTAAAATTTAGATGTTTAGCTTCTGTCCTCCCAACAATTCCTAGTGAACTAGGAAGAAAACATTCATCTCTGTTAACTACCTGCTTTTTTTTAAAAAAGAGGAATGCTTAACATTGTTCATACACATATGAATGGGTACCCTTAAAAACAGTGGGAGAACAAAAGCTGAGATAATTATGAAAGCTTTGTTGGAGTGGGTGTGAAAAACAAAGGCAGTGCAGCTACACAGGTAGAAAATATGATGGTTTGCATCTCAGAACGTCAAGTGGGAGAAATTAAGCCAAAAGTGAGTGAACTTCCCTGGCAAAAAAATCTGCATTTTGGGACGTTAATCCTTGGTTTTCGAAGATAAAATGAACACTGAAACAGCAGCACATTCCACTCCTCGGGTCAGGTTTGTAGGGGAGGTGAAATCAGGTGAGAATGGATTTTAGATTGGCAATATTATAATTTTCACTAATTATGGAGGGCAGCCTTTCTTGAAATACAGCAGATTCCCAATGTTTTAGGAGGAGCCTCATCTTGGGAGCTTTCAATCCTACAGAGACTGGAGCCAGGCACTGAATGACAGTGAGGCAAATGTATCATGGGGAAGACTTTTGAAGGCTAAACCCCTTTATCCCCTAGTAAAATGTATGTTAGGAATCATCTCAAACAGAAATGTCACAGGATCATTAAGGTTGGAGAAGAACTCCAAGATCATTAAGTCCAGCCACTTGAAGCCAGTTAAAATAAACTGAATGTGCGTTGTTTCCCAATGAAAGTATTATCAATTAATTGATTTTTTCCCATTAAAAAATGTAAAGAAAATAACACCTTTCTTCTCTCACAGAAGGATAAGCAGATGCTGGTGGCATTCTCGTGCTTTGGGCTGCAAATTCAGGTTGGGCTCCAGTACAGGTTGTAATTTCTACCCAGTGAAGCACTAAAGCAATGACAAGCACACTTTTTGCTAAGGCTAAATTTAATTTCTCTAAGCTGGGAGAGAAAACTGAAGACTGAGTCACTGTAATATCAAGTAATGAATACTGGCTGCAGATGACCAGCACTTGAAATTATCAAAACAAGCCAACACATGCACTGTTTGGATATCAAATCATCTCTTGACAGCAACCCCCTCAGAAAATTCATTGTTTAGTCTCCCAGGGGTGATTTACACATCGTCCTGTGGGCAGCACCAGCTCTTCTGATGTCCCCTGGAATTCTGGCCTTCACTTTGGTGGTCCCAAGATGTCACTGAGACACCTTCAGCTCTGCTCAGACTGAGGCTGAAGCCACATTAATATTTTCACAGCTGATCCCACTTTACAGAATATTTTTAAACTGAGGTGTGAAATGAGTCAGAGATGACAGATAATATTCTCAATATCTTTATATAATATAGACATATATCTTTATATAATACAGACATATTCCTCATGTGTCTCTCGGTATCTTTAAAAAGCAGGAACACACTTTTCCATGATCACATTTACAGCCAGGGAGCCTCCATGAGTAGGTGTGAACGCTCATGAAGTGTATCAGAAATAGGAACCCGGAGGTCTCATTTTCATCCATAAATAAAGAGGTTATCCAACAGCTGAATTCCATCAGTTAGGAGACAGAGACACCTAAGGGACATGTGTGTGCTTTTTGTTGAGTTGGTTTTTTTGTTGTTCGGGGGGTTTTTTAAATCATCTCAATATCCATTTTCTTTTCTTGCTCTTCAGAAAAGTCTGGCTGTCAAGTACAATTTATTTATTGGCCAGGTACTTCTTTGTAATGCTGCCCTCTGAATGGGAAACAAACTGTAAAAACTTTTCACCATCAACTACATACATTCTTGAATGAACCACAGTAAAGTCCATCTAAACCAAGCTAAAATTCTTTCTTTATAGTCATCATGCCATTTGTGTGTTAGGAATGAAACCAAACTCATTAAATCAGATACCGAAAGGTTGTGGGTAGAAGGGAACATGAACAATCCAGAGATGATAACATTTAGGACTATTTTACTAATCCCTTGAATAAGCAGTGTGGTGTCAGGAGACTACAGAAGTGACTATCAAGTCCTTGTCAGCTTCTGATCTCCAAAAATCAGCAAAACAACATAAAAAGAGGAGCTGTATTCCGTAAACTTCCCGTGAAGAGCTGGATATAGGTATGTAATGCAGGATCACAGAGCAGAAACAAAAGTGAAAGGACAAAAAGAACCCTCCTAAACCTCTGCAGCATTTTGCAAGGTCGGCAAGTAAAGTTAATTAATTAAATGACTCCCAGCAGTGCCATCCTCCCACAGAGGGAGAGGGCACTGAATCCTGGCAGTAATTGCTTTGCACAGTAGAATTATTTACTAATATTACCTAATTCTTCTTCCATGGTGGGACCTTTATTCTGAGAGTTGGAGACACCAAGCACTCTGTTAAATAATATGGAAAATGCACTGCCCCAAACACCTGGAAGAGGGAAAGCAATAATGAATGGAGGTCAGCAGAAGGAAAAAACTCAGATATTTTAATAATCTATTTAAGCGGCTGGTCGCTCTCTGAACGCACCTCTGGTTTTGGAACATGCTCAGATGTCCAAACCAGAAACAAAACAAGAAACACCAATCCATGTCTGTGAAATCTTCCCAATTAATCTCTTCCAACTAACTGAGAACTCTACTTCTTGTGTCACTTTGTGTGACTGCATTTAAAAGCCCTTGTCCATGAAATTATTTTTATTTTTAATCTTTCTGTACTGTACTCACCCATGAGGAAATGCAAGGGATTTTCATTGTACTTCTTCACCACTGTCCCCATAAAAAACTTGCTGCCAAACAGATCAGGAGACATAAACGTGCCATATTTGGCCATACCAATCTCATATGGACTGAATTCCACCCAGTCTGCAAAATCAGAAACAAAACTGGCTTAGTCAGCCTGAATCAACCTGAATAGAAATGAGGAGGAAAACACAGAAATGAATGAAACCTCTGTGCAAGAAAAGAAATTGTAGAGAAACGAGAAGCTGAACAACCAACAGGAAGGCTCTGAAGAAGCCAAAATGTTGATTTCAAATGAAGGACGGTGATGTCCCAACAGGGAAGGAATTCTCAGTCCCATTTTCTGTTATCACAATAAAACAGATGAAAAAAAATGAGTCTGTAAACCCAGAAGTATTAAAGGAGTGATCATGACTGAGAAAAACACGATGACAGCTGGTTTCCATCTCATGCTTCACCACAATTCCCTGCCACACCGACTGGAACGTGGCTCTGAGGTCCAAGCTTCTTTTCCTTCAATGTGATTCTATCAAAAATGTGAAAAGCCGGAATAAAAGTGGCAGAAAAATAGTTATCACAAAAGTTGTGAAATATTTTAGGAGAAGTATTTGGACTCCACCCAAACCAAAAGTTTATGGTGAAATCAAATATGCAAAGGCAAAGCTGAGAGGCAGCTGATAAACTTATGAATTCTAACACTGCCAAAAATATTTTTAAAATCCTTTTTTATTGAACAGAGCTCAAGAAAAAAAAAAGGAATAAAATGTTCAAATGCATTTTCTGATCTTGGCAGAAAATTTCAGAAGTGACTGACATTCTGCTGACGTAGGCCGTCTTTGAAAATGGATTTTAGCTGACTTGGACATACTTTCTTTGGTACCAGTAGAGTCACTTACATCAGAGAATTCATTTCAAAAAGCAAATAACAAACCAAATTCATCCTACATTTTTAGTATTTCACCCATTCATCTGTTTTCCCTTCCCTATTTTTAGCAGTGATTGACTTGACTGCTCATGTAAACAACTCAGAAATAATTCTGCAATGGAAAGGCAAAAGAGACAGCTTTGAGAAACCCCTCCACGTCATGGAATGCCATCCATCCCTCAGGATATTCCTACTGAGCATAAGGTGAACACTTGTCCTGAGAAGGGAAGATCTAATCACAACTGCAGTTTGGTTTCACAGGGCAATGCTTATCAATGCTGAGTCAAACACAGCATCCTATTTTCTGAGTAAACCACCCACAAATCTTCACACTCACTGGAGCAGAAGGGAATTTTTTGAACACCCAGTCCAGGATTTTCATAGTACTTTCCTTTATCTGTATAAACATGAATTGGCCTATATTCAGATATTCACAACCAGGGGGCAACAAAGCTGAATGGTGAATTAGAATTAATTTCATCTCTGAGAGTCCACCTTCAGCTTGAAGAGAATTTACCCCACATCCTGCTTAGGGAAATAAAGTCTCTGCCTTAAAATTAAAGGGCTTCAGCATTACTTTCTGCCACTCCAGAAGCTCCTTCAGACAATGGCCACTAACAGAGACTGGAAGGTCCCTCTGAAACCTGGAATTTATTCCTCAAGGCTTCCCAAATTAATTCTGTAGCACTTACAGAGCAACACACTCACTCTCAGAGAGTGTAATGACTTTCAAGAAAGAACAAACCCCCCAAATCCAAGCTAAACATTAAATTCCACTCCCTCTTTAACCCTGGATACCAGTATCTTCAGGTAACTTTTTAATCATTAAAGAAGCCCTCATAATTAAAACAAAGAGCTGTCTTTAACTAAATTACTCTAATTATGTTCAGTTAAAATGATTAGTGCAGTTCTGGGTAGGCCACACCATGTAGTGTCACAAACGCTCTTGGTGAGGGAAACAGGAGATCGTGTTAGCTGATAAAATTAATGCATTTCAACATGAGGGCTTGTCTCCAACCACAATCCAGTAAATAAGGAAGTGTAAAACAAGTACTTCTGTTCAAAACTTACTGTATCTTTCACATCAGGAGAACCTGTTCAGTCCTGTAAGGAGGAAAACAGCCTGAAATAGAACCAATAAAATCCAGCACCCTATAGAATGATATAGATGACAGCCCAAAAAAGCAAACCCAAGGTCCACGGCCAGAGGCAACACCTTTTCTAGACCAAAGTAAGGCCTTCAGGGGCTTCTGGTCTTGCTTAGATGAAGTCATTATTAATTAAAGATGTTTTTAAAGCTGTAAATAAGTAATGAAGAAAAACAGGAGCTCATCTAAACCTCAACAGACTTGTATTTTAAAACAAAAAGGTATCAGTTTCTTAAGCTGGAAAGTTAAAGACATTTTCCCATGAAAAATTCAGCCTAATTTACACCTGATTTTCCATTACAACCAAAGTTTTGAGAGCAACTGTTCCAAACTACTATTTTAGGAAACACAATGACTTATAAACCTTGGGCAAACCACTTGGTATTTCCCTTCTCAGTCCTGTGTAGAACTGGATACAGACAGACATCCTTTGTGTAGCATCTTGCACAACTGGACCCCCCTCTCAACTGAGGTTTCTAGACGGGATTAAATAAGAGCAAAAGCCCCTTTTGGATCATCAACAGCACTTTACACTGGGCAAGAGGTATAAAAGGGGCAATATATCTAAACTATTTGTTCCAGTTTAAGCACAGAATCATTCAGGTTCAGAAAGACCTCTAGGATCATCAAGTCTAAGTGTTACACATTCACCCTTCTTAGAAAGGGGAATAATCCGGTATGACTGAACACATTTCCCTTTAGGTGTTTGATACACTAATGTTAAGCAGTTTTTCCCTGCTGGAGACACCAGATTCCTTTTCATCCTGACTCCTGTGCTCAGCTCCTTCATGGGGAAGGAATATTCTTTGCAATTGCTAAGAAATCAGTTTTTTAACATACAAAGAACAAAACCCGGCCACCACTTCCCATTTCTCAGGGCTGTTATGGGGTCAGACTTATTTTCAGGCTGAAAAGAAAATGGTTCCAAAATGGTCTAAGAATAAGTCTCCAAGAATGACAGAGAAACAAAAGGTTGTGGATCCAAAATACAGGCTGTTTTCTCTCCATCTACAGGAAAAGATGCATCCTAAAAGCAAGAAAAGGCTCAATTCCATGGTGCACCACGAGGAATGCATCCATTTGATGCCTGTTCTCCATGGCCCTGTAACCCTGGTGCAAATCCTGCACCAATGCAGGACAAATCCATCTACCCAAGTAAGGGATCCCAACCCAGAGAATGGTTTGGGTTGGAAGGGACTCATCCAGTGCCACCCCCTGCCCTGGGCAGGGACACCTTCCACCAGCCCAGGTTGCTCCAAGCCCCGT
>JAWMRA010000005.1:25178456-25190576 GCA_035584735.1 Pseudotriccus pelzelni | reverse complement strand
CCCTCAGCCCCTCCTGCTGCTCCAGCCCCTTCCCAGCTCCCTTCCCTTCCCTGCACACGCTCCAGCCCCTCCGTGTCCTTCTTTCGTGAGGAGCCCAACACAGAACCCAGTTCAGATGCTTCAGATCACACCTTTAAAACCCCATTTCCAAAATAAATTAAAAGGCTTTTTTATACAGCAGACAGCAACCTGCAGAAGTCCTTACCAAAGGAGCTGTGGCTGGAAAGACTTACATGGATTTGAAGAAAACAAGTGAAGTGTCTGCAAGAGAACCTCAGTAAGGGCTAATTACACCAGGAGCACATCCAGCTCAGGGAGTCCTCACTGAAGGCAGTGGTGGAGAGGTGTCAGAGCAAAGTGTCACATGCTTACCCTGTTCATGTTTTTCCTTTATAACTCACTATGACTGATGTTCTTCCCAATTGTCCCTTAGGATCAGGCATTAGCCCAACCCTAACACAACTTCAAAGCACTCCTGGGAAGTGGGATGAGAGGGAAAAGAACAGAAAGCGGGAAAAAGTCAACTTCTTACAGAGGATAAATGGCACAAAATAAGGAAGACTCCTCCTAAATGGAGAGCAAAAGGCTCAAATTGCAGGAACAGTGGCATGCACAGCTCCTAGAGAAGAGCCCTACCACAGAGCCCTGCCTGGAGACAGGACAGCACATGAAACAGGAGCACTTCCCAGCCACCACCAAGCTTCTTTCTCCTGGGGCTGCAGCTGGTCCCAGCCTGGCAAGGGCCTGGAGCAGAGGGACAAGATGGTTCTCCAAGCCGAGTACCAGGAAGATGGACCCTGGGTCTGAGCCAGCACGGCTGCTCGATGCTCTCAGTGTAACAGAGTCCTGGGAGAGCCTTCCCCTAGGATGAGAGCAAGTGTCCACTAAACTTCGACAGGAACAGTTCCTGCCTCAGTAACTACATGGCAAGCACTCACGGACACAGTTTGGTTCTCATCAAGAAGATATTTTTGCAACTGAAAAGAGCAGCAATTTCTGGATCAGCTTCACTGTGGAACACAGAGTTCCAACATGACTGTCCCCTTGCAGCACTGACTAACCCTAATCAGAGAAAGAACACTGGGAAGGAAACAAACCTGGCATTTAGTTGTCTCAGTGATCTCTCAGATCTGCAGCAGACACCTCCAGAGCAGTTGGTAGTAGCATCCTTCACTTTTTAAGACCCACGTCTTCCATGGATACATATTTCAGAACCTGATCTGAACCTGCTCCAGAGGCACCTGCCGTGGTCAGTGGTGGAGCTCAGAGCACTCCAGGGCATGGCAAACAGCAGGGCCACCACAGGGGCTGTCAGAAGGCTCAGACCTTACCTGGCCACAAAACCTGCATGTGCAGCTTGTAGGATCTGGAGGATTGGCCAACTCTGACCTACTTTTCCCAGGCTGTTAGGCTGGAAAATGGAAGGAGTTTGACTTGTTTTCCTCTTGCAACTCCCTTGCAAAAATCAGAACCCACTCCAGGGCCTTGCAGGAAGAGCCTTATCTGATGACACTTCCACAGGTATGGTAGCTAAGCCAGGGGGCAGGACTAGCCAGCTGTGATCCTGGGAACAGCTGGATGAGTCCTGAAGGAGCTGCTGTAACACCAACTCGAATGCATGTAGGCAAACCTCCAACTCCTCCTGTTGGAGGCCAGATTTAAAACTCTGCACACACCTACCTAGGCTGCTCTAGACTGCTGTGACTTGGGCTTCAACTAGGCCAGCTTCAGCCTCAGGAGCTCTGGCTGATGGTGAACAGCCACACTAATGGCTGACACCATACTAGTTCAGCCTAACTGCACTGGAAATGCGTCTTTTATTCCAAGAGGAAAGATAGCAACTAGGATAGAAGCTAAGTACCACTGTCACAAGGTATCAAACTTTAAACTTTCTCAAGAAAAGATTTTTTCCCCCTTAAAATGGCCCAGAATTACAACTGTTCATTATCTAAGCATCAGAAGTAGTTGAAGCAAGTAAAAGCTGGAAATCCAAAACAGGATTAAGCAAGATTAGCAATGATTAAGAGCAGAGTCATAAAACTGGTTCCCTCTGTAGATGCTTCCATTTGTTTTGAAAGTCATTATACTGAAACAGATCTTTAAAGATACAAGACAATTTTTACAGTGCTGCCTTTCACCAAATTTTCCACCAAGCTCCCTGAAAATCCAGAAGGGGAGAGATGCTTTGGAAAGACGAACCAGTTTGCAAGCATTTTCTCTTACACAGTATTGCAGTTTGGGATTCTGGTCATTCTTCTGCAAGTTCTTGTACTGTCCTGGAAGAAAGGAAAGGCTCCACAGTTTGGGTGGCATCTGAATAGACTCAAAACTAAACATCTACTATACAGGAACACACTAGACCAGAAGCAAGATCTTTTCCAAGAGCTCCAGTCAGAGAAGTGATTTTACAAGATGTGGAATCAGCAGAAAGCTAAGCAATTAAGATAACTGAAACCTCACCAATGCCATGCAGGTTCTGTGATATTTCATCTTGCAACAGGTTTATGTGGCAGGTTTTGGACAGCAGGAGAACTGAATTCCAGAATGGTTTGGGTTGGAAGGGACCTTAAAGCCCATCCAGTTCCACCCCCTGCCCTGGGCAGGGACACCTTCCACCAGCCCAGGTTGCTCCAAGCCCCGTCCAACCTGGCCTTGGACACTTCCAGGGATCCAGGGGCAGCCACAGCTTCTCTGGGCAACCTGTGCCAGGGCCTCCCACCCTCACAGGGAAGGATTCCTTCCTAAGAAGCTTTTTTGTCTCTTTCTTTGTTAAACTGTTTTTCTGCCAGTGCAGCTGGCTCACCCCAAGCACGTGTCTGAGAGGCGGTACAAGGGTTGCAGCACGAAAACCAGAAAGAAGGAAAGGTCTAGGGGACCTTTCTAATTATCCTACTCTGTTACAGTTAATTGGCAATAAATGGCAGGAATTTCCTCAGATTGAGTCTGTTTTGCCCATGTCAGTAAGAGGTAAATGATGTCCCTTCTCCTCATCTTGACCCAAGACAGCCTTTCATCATCTTTTCTCCCCCGTATTGTTGATGGCAGGGGAGTGACAGAGAGACCAGCCAAGGTCAACCCACCAACATCTGCTGAAGTTACTCAGCTCATAAATCTTCCAGCCTGTAAAAGGTGCAGCCAGAAGAGCTGAACACAGTGAATAGAGCAGTCACTAAACCGGAATTTAAATCTGTGTAAAGCTGCATCACCTGGATGTTGATGGGATGATATGCTGGACTGAAAAAATCACCTTGACAGAGACAACAAAAATCGAAACAAGTTAAATCAGTAAAGAAAATGCTTCTCTATTAAGGCAACAGTAAATGGGCAAATACTTGAAATAAGAAAGGATTTGAATGAACTGCTGGAAAGAGGGTCTGCTCTCATTGTCCCCTCCCAACCATGCTGGGTCACAAGTTCTTACAGTAAACCTCATTTATCATCCCCACACATGCATTCCCAGAATGACACATTGGTCAAAGTCCACTAACTTCCATCATGAATGAAAAGCATCTGGGTGGAAAATTTCTATTATGCAATTATTGCCATTTTGGTTTATTTTGATGTGCTCTGTCAGTGAGTAACAACAGCAGCTACTGTAGCTCAGCTACTCAGATCCTGGGATGACCAAGATTCAGATTTGGTTTCTTCCTTTTGTCAGATCACCTCACAAAAATGTTAACTCACCGGCACAATGGGAAATCACAGCCAAACAGAGAGGGCTGGAGGCTATCCCAGCTCCAGCTTTCTCTGCTGTTCCACCACCCAGATCAGCCAAGGCACTAAAAATATGTCTTGAATCAGCAGAGTTGCCTGTGTGACCTGTTCACTCATGGAAACACACTGCCTGTGGAAGCCACCAGTGTAGTGGGCACCTGTGACCTGGGTTTAAGCATGACACAACCATTTACAATCCCCATTAACAAAGAGCTCAATAAATCTTGAAAAAAACATGCTTAAAATATTGCCTGGGCTTAAGGAGAAAGAACTCAGGGCTCCATGACCATCCACACTACACCTTCCAGATAAAACTCCTTGAGCAGAGGCAGAGTTCAGAGCCTTAAGATGAAAATATCACACAAAGCACTTCAGCATATTTAATAACCTCAGACTGACCCAGATTTTTCAGAGCAAGTCCTGGAAAAACTGATGTAGCAAAAACCGGCAAAACATTACACAAAATCCCTCGTGTTCCCCCAGGCCTCCATCACCACCACAATGTAAAATTAACTCTCTTTACCCAAGAACAACAACAGCAGGAAAAATCAGGGGCAATCCACCAGAAGAGCCAACAGCTTAGCAGTGTCCATAATGGGACAGTGTCCATGAAGGGTATTCGGGTGCCCACCCCAACCATGTCACGGCCACCCTTCCTGGCAGTGATTCCTGTCCTTAAGACAAGTTCAGAAATTCCTTCCACAAGTTCCAGTTTTGGCAAATCAAATTAAACATATATATATATATATTCACAGCTTCAAGCATCTCCCCTCAGCAATTAACACGATCACTGATTTGATCAAAGAGCTCCCAGGCTCCAACACACCAAGCTTTGTATATACACAGGAAATAAAAACATTGTGCACTTTCCCAAAATAAAAACAGACACAACAATCTGTTCCTCTCACTTTGGGGGATTTGCCAGGACTCCAAGAACCAGCCCCAGGGACTTGGAAGCTCTCTCAGAGATGCCACAGGCTACAGAGCTCTGGTAGCTGCCTCAGACAGGAAACCAAGCAGGTTTCAATGGCCCTTAGTTCTGACAGGTTTTATGAAAATAAAGTGTTCTTCCTGAGCAGCTTTTTGGTTTTGATGATTTGCAAAGATAAGAGGGCGGGTTTTTGGGAAAAAAAAATAAATTACATTGATGGATTGCACTTGGAATTTATTCTATAGGAATATGGTGGACAAAAATGCCATGGTCTTCTGGCTTTCTTCACCCTTTCCCCACTCCCTTTAATATCATATCAGGGGGTCCTCTCTTCAACCTCCTTTTTTCTCTTCCCATGTTCCCCCCACTGTCTCAGAAAAGAAACCTCTGAGTCTGAGAACCTCTGTTTTCTATCTTCTCACACACACAAACCTGTGCGCTCCTTGTTCCACTCTTCCATCACTTCTGAGTTTTTTTGTACAAACATTATGTAAATATGTATATACACACCCCACTGCATCTTCTCTGGGTGTTCTATCCTCTACTCCACAGGAGATGTTTAACAGATTGCCAATTCCCCCTTTTTCCTTTCAACAGGGCTCCCCTCTCTCCCCTCATACTTGGGGCTCTTGAACATTCCCTTTCCAAGTGTCCTTCCCCCAGTTTTACTATCAACAGTAGACCTTCATCCTGCAAACTCACTGGTAACCCACTGAAGCACAGCTGAGTGTCAGAGCAGGAACTGGAAAGCACCTGCACGTCCAAGGAGCCTGATGGGAGAGCAGGAGCAGGGCACTACACTCACCCTTCCCAACCCCAGCCTTGGGCTATGCCAGGCTCTGCATGGAGTGCCAGGGAAAGGGAGGGATGGCCTGGCAGCAGAGCAGTTAGACCTGAGGAAGTGGGAATATTCTTTCTGCAGATTCAGCCAATACTCCCTCCCTCTCCCCCCTTTAGAGCAGAGAAGAGTTTTCATGGGTTGTTCTTCCTGGTGGTTTCCTGTTCAGCTACACAGTCCAGCAGCCTCACAGAAAGGGGAAGAAGTGCTGGTGTCATGTATCTCCCCACCATAAGATCTGCTGATCCATTTTGGGTTGGTTTTTTAAATGGCTTTTACTTTTTCCTCCTTACTGCACTGACTCAGCAGAGCTCTGGGCTTCTCTCCTTTGACGTGTTCCCAGCAGCAAACCACAGCCTTCTGAGGCAGCAGCAATGGCCAGTCCCACTGGACTCACACAGTGAGCCAAAAAGCTAATTGTAGATGTTGCTTGTTGTAGGCAAATTGTTTGCAAATCACTCAGCAATTCTGGATCAATGCAAAGGAGGAGCGGCAAATCTGCTCTCTGAGTGAGAGTGAGCAATGACATGGGGACACTGCCCTGGCTTTAACGAGACAGGCAAAAAACCACCCCCAACCCAGTAACAACGACTTAATGCACGACAAGCTGGATGTGTCATCACCTCCCCCTGCCTACGGCAACAGTCTGGTGGAAGAAAGGGAAAACAGAAAGAGAAATACTCACGCATGTCACCAATGGCTCCCTTGGTGACATTTGTGGCTTTCCTTACTGTCACAGTGAATATGTGTGAGTATTGGTGCTCCACCTGCAAGTCAGAGAGTTAGAGGTGATTAAGCTCCAGAACAAAAACAACAAAAGGACATCTATGAAAACAGGTTTCATTTTGTCCAAAAACAGAGAGAGGGAGATCACCCAGGCAAAACGTAAGGGAAACTCATACAGGATAGAGCATCTCAAAGCTGAAGTGCACCCTGCAGCTTTACTGGGAGGTCAGAACCTTGCACTGGGGCTGCTGGATTTTCCTGCAGCCACACCTACTAATCTCAATGAATAACACTCCTCCTCTCCACACAACCTGCTCCGAGGCATTTAGTCAGTCAGGGACAGCTGGATATGGTAAGGAAAAAATGAAAAGGGGTTATTTTACAGCTTGTCTTTGTAATTACCTTCCCCTGGTAAAAAGAACAGGAGGAATTACTTCCAAGTATGTGTTCTGAAGCAGATAAAAAGATACTGCACATGCAAGGAACAGAGTGAGTGAGTATACCTTTTAGCACACAGCAATATTCAGTGTGAAAGCATCCTTAAGACAATGTAAGGAAGGTGAAAACCCAGCTGTAAAACATTCCCCAGTAAGTTTCATGCAGTTTCAGAGGGTTCCTGTTTCCTGCACAGCCCAAGCACACAGGTCTCTCCTGAACAAACCAGGGAAGTAGGAAAAGACGTGAAGAAACAAACAGTAAAAAATTTAATAAAAAGAGGTCACCAACTCGCATCTACTGTCGCTTTATCTACATAGCCACAAGTTTGAGCAGCTCTGAGAATGACCAGTGCATACCGCAGGGCAGACAACGCTGCCTCTACAGGGACGGAGCACAGAGATGGGGGGCCTACCTGATGTGCTGAAGGCAGGATCAGGTCTCCCACAATGGCCTCTCTGCCCCTACACCTCCACTGCTATCCTAACAGCCTGTCTGGCTGCCCACAGTGCCCAGACACTGACTCACACCCTGCTACAACATACCTCAGCTTTGCATTTCCAGCACTGAAACAGGAATATTTTCTATCTTTTCCTAACCCCTTATTAACTTTGTGATATACATGGCATATCAGTCATTGGGACCAAAACAACTAGCCAAGTATCAAAGGTCTTACAACATATTCCAACCAGAAGGAAAAGGGGGAAAGACCAGAATCAGGAAATTCATTGGAATTTATTTAAAACCATAAACACTACCCTGGGTATGGGACATTCTTTTCAGGCTGTGCCTGGTGCTGTCTTGCTGTGTTTTCATCTGGACACTTCGTTTTTTCGAAACTGGTTGTTCCAGCCAAGCCTCATTATTTCTCATCTACAACTCACCCACAGAGCCTAGAACTAAACTGGAACCCTCTAACCCAAATTAAAAAAAATAGTATCTTATAGGTATCTCACATATAATTTCCTCAAAAAACCAAAAAAGCTGAAACGAACTAGAGACGGCAAAAGTGGCTGGCAAGCAGTTAAGTAATAGTGGAGTCAGGATATATTAAAAAGCAACTCAAACCATACCAACACAAACCCCTCCACAATCCTGAGGTCTGTGAAAGCACAGCCACATCCCCATGGCAAAGCAGCCAGGAAAGCCTGCCCACAGTGATACCAAGGGCTGAGTTCACTGCATCACTGCCTGCCCCAGCCCCTGCCCGCTGCAGCTTCCTTTGGCTGCGATCACCCCCACGCTGGGACAGCCAGAGGCTCCATCCACCACTGTCTGCCCAGCAGCAGGTTCAGCTCCAGGATTCCTCCCCGTCAGCTGCAGGAGTTGTCTGAATCAAAGAACAAGGCAGCAGGCAGGGGGAACCGTGGCAATGCCAGCTATTACCTTACAAGTGATGTACTGAAACCATCACTGGTTCAGTGGTTCACCAACCACAGGAAAAGTGGAATTCAACTGTGCCTGATTCCAGCGGGGCTGTTAGCTCACCTCCAAAGCACCAAACCCAAAATAAAGGGTTTAGGTGGGGGATCTCACAGCTGGTAAGAACCAATACCTACTGGACAGCCTGCCCTGTGCTGGCACAGAGACACACCCAGGATTCCGTGACATCCATCACCTTCTGCACTGCAGCTTCCAAGAGTGCACGGATGAACAGGAAGGAGGATGTGATTTCTCTGTGAATAAATGTCTGCCTCTGCCATAGGGCAAAAAAAAGCCCAGAGTTTTCCATCACAGCAGGGTAAATGGGGATTTTAGTGGCCATCTGGGAAGAGCTGGTTCTATGTGAACACAGTTATGCAAAGTTCTATCATTCACCCTGCTCGAAGAATTTTTACAAGCTGTGAATCTCCCAAAGCTCTTGCTGTCCCCTATTTTCAGTTTGCTGCTTAAAAACACCCAAAGGTGCTTTATCAGTGTGTGCCACCTTCACACAGGTCAGGTTGATGAAAGGTTGGTTTCACAACCACGGCATTGGCCTCAGTTTGTTCACAGACTGATGTATTTCCTTTGTCACATACAACCTTGTAATTAAAAGAAAACAGCCGAAAGTACAAACACACCACCCTTCTCCTTTTTCTCAGCTCTTAAGAAACAGCTTGTCCTCACCGGAGACCACAAATCAGAGATCAGTGAGGAGGAGGATGGAGTTGTAATTAAGCGACAGCGACGGGACATGGGCGTGCTGCATTCAGCTCTCAGCTGATACACGAAATTCACGTGCAATTCTGGTGCCTCAGAGTCCTCGGTGGAAAATGAGGAGACTACACGACGCTTCCTGACAAAAAGCACTCTGGAAAGTCATTTTCTTGCATCTCCCAGTCCTACTCATGAAATTTATCTGCCTAAATAAAATGCCTACCACCAAGCCACCACTTACTAATGCATTCGCATTGCAGCAGGACAGAGATCATCACTATTTCTGTTACAAGTCAGTAACTGTTTTGTTAACTAAACAGTTATACTATCACACAAACTGTTTTTTATTGACTTAAACAGCAACCCCCACCATTCCAGCTGTTGTAATGCCAGGAAAGTCAAGCCTAGTTTAAGATCTGGGATCCGTTGAAAGAAATGCAAGTACACAGAGGCCTGGCAAAACCAGAAAACGTTATCTCCTTTCCCCATTCCTCACACTGAGAATTATAAAGAGTTATTAATATTTGGCCATGATCACATACTTGGAAGAAATTTGTAACTGCTAAAATAAATTATCTCCCTCTTTGTAAAAAGAAAAATATACAGATATACAGGAAGCTCCAAAGTACAGATCTCTTCTTACACCAAAATAAACGTTTTTCACGCAACTTAAGTGCAATGGGAAATAAAGGCAATTTTTCACTTAGGGTCAAGTTTCTAAGAGGATTAAAAGGACTAAATGTCCACATTTCAGAAGCATTTTTTGGTTAGTTTTTGGAGTGAGTTCTGAAGACATCAGATGCCCCTTGGAAATACCCCAAGAAATGTATTGACTCTGAATACCTCTACAAATCCAGCCCTTGCTGCTTTAGATGACTAAGCTGCATTTTCTCAAGTGACTTATGTTCACCTGAAATCTTGATAAAAATCTGTACATTGCCAACTCCTCAAGTACTTCTGAAAAACAGAGGATGGTAAATAAATCACTTAGACGTTGCAACATTGAGTGGAGCAACAACTGCATTCCTTTAAAAATCGACGACAGGTTACAAATATCAAAAGCTCACAATTAATTCTAGTGGAAGGTGTCCCTGCCCATGGCAGGGAGTGGAATGAGATGGGCTTTAAGGTCCCTTCCAACCCAAACCATCCTGGGATCTGATGAACTTAAAAAACTCAAAGGTACCAGCCACAGTGGCCTCGCTTTAAAGGTGCCTTTCATTTCACTTCCTCTTCGTCCATAAATTTAAAGAAAGGAGAGAAAAGTTTTCAACCTGCCCTCTCTGAGCATGGAGTTTCTAAATTATGGACTCCTGTGGACAGTATTCACTCTACTGGCTCAATACTGGTTTTCACCCAGCTGGGCACTGCCCAGGCTCCCCAGGACAGTGGGCACTGCCCCAAGGCTGCCAGAGCTCCAGGAGGGTTGGGATGATCCTCCCAAGGACATGGTGTGACTCTTGGGGATGGGCCTGAGCAGGGCCAGGAGTTCGACATGATGATGCTTGTGGGTCCCTTCCAACTCAGCGTGTTCTGGGATTCCAAGTATCCTGCACAGTCACGATTCAGTATCTCCTGTTCTCACCTACCTTTCCATCTCTCCTAACTCCTCCCCCTGCCTCCTTTGTTCCTCCCTCACCTTTGCTTGCTTTCCTCCCAGTAAAATTTCCCTAATTATCTGCTTTCCTCCCTTGAACATATTTTACATCTTTTACATATTTGTGAGCACACAAACACCATCACCTTCCCACTCTGGGGCTGGGAAACAACCTCACACCAAAGTCTCCCGTAACATGGGCGGGTTTTACCTACAAACTTTCCGGACTTGCCATTAAGGAGGAATTTACATGTATCCAATATCATATTTGTGTATTCCAGAATGCTGAGTCACAGAACACAACTCCATCAGGACACTGCCTTGCACACCAACCCCAATCAGGAAGCTCTGGCACAGGCAGATTGCATAAGTATTTAATAGTTTTACTTCCTCAATGTTAAGAACACTTGAGCTCACATTGGGCTGGACAAATGGAAATATTTGCCTGTTTACTTAAGGGATAGATTTTCAGAGTCTGTGCTCTTCTTTTACAGGGTTTTTCAATTCAGACAAACATTTGTGCGCACACATACACAATTTTACCTTGAAGCCAATTTTCCCCCCGTTATAATATATATTCCCCATATCTTTGTAACCAAAGACATAGTACGTCTCTCAAGTCTCTAAATCTAAAGCATTTTTGGCACAACCAGTTCTGTCTGCACAAAATGTGGAAAAAAGGATAAATAAAAAGATCAGAAAATACATAAGTCAGCAAAAGGACTTTTAGGGAGAATACCTTTGAGTCTTTTTATGCCAAATGTCCCTAAAATCCAAGATTTTTGCACTGATGTGAGCCTGCTGCCTTCCAAATTCCAGTAAAAACCTCCGTGGAATTTCAATTTTCAAATTAAGAAACCTCAAAAGATTTCCATTCACTTTTCAAGCAATTAACAGATCAGCTCTTGCATTAACAGTGTTTATTACGATATAAGATCAAAAGACCTTTTATAGGAATGATTCAACGAACTATAACCGAGTGCCTCAGAGACCTCTCCCATAAAGGGACAGATCATTCCAAGCATTCCATCCAGGAGAGGGCACTGATGACAAAAGGAGAAGCCAGTGAATTGTTTTAACAGTCAAACAGAGACATCAGCTTGCAGTTGGTCCTTCCAGCTGAGTTCACAGCACTGTGGAGGAGTAGAGCAGAGTCTGGCAGTCTGGCGTGTGCTGGCTACAAACTGGAGCAGAGGATGTGAGTGTGTGGGGTACAAACCACAGCGCTGATAAGAGATCGCTTCAAGGAAGCACAGGGTGTATTTTTAGCCATGGTTTAGAAGCACAACCCTGTAACAAGTGTGGCTATCTCTGGGTACACCTCACAGTTCCTGCTGGGGGATCCCGGGGCCATTCCGAGAAGCCGGTGATAGGAACACACCCAGCACAGCTCCAGGTTTCAGTCGGAGCAGGAATTGCCATTTCAGTGTTTACTTTGGAAAGGCACTTCCAGCAGAGCTACATGTGAATATCCCAGTGTTCAGTGAGCCACTGCCTCGCCCCA
This sequence comes from Pseudotriccus pelzelni, assembly GCA_035584735.1. Classification (NCBI taxonomy): domain Eukaryota; kingdom Metazoa; phylum Chordata; class Aves; order Passeriformes; family Tyrannidae; genus Pseudotriccus; species Pseudotriccus pelzelni. The sequence goes on along the minus strand of JAWMRA010000005.1, from coordinate 25,178,692 downwards.
CAAAGGGCAGTTCCGCTCCCATTTCCCTTCTCCTTCTCTTGTCCCTACTTCTCCACTGCATAGGTTGTGCTCACATGGCTCCACCCTCCCCTGGGCCAGCTCTGACAGCACAAAACAGATTTTCTAATCATTCCACGAAATCCTGGAATGGTCTGGGTGGGAAGGGACCTTAAAGCTCATCCAGTCCCACCCCCTGCCCTGGGCAGGGACACCTTCCACCAGCCCAGGTTGCTCCA
>JAWMRA010000005.1:25155384-25168116 GCA_035584735.1 Pseudotriccus pelzelni | reverse complement strand
AGGAGAAGAGACAGCGCAGAAAGAATCGCGTCTTGTCGATATCACCTGGGGAGTCTTTCTGCTGTGCCTTTTGTGACTGGACTTGTCTGTCTCGCATTGGCGTTTTTAGCCATCAGCGCGCTTGTAGCAAGCGTGGGGAGAGCCCGTCCCAAATCTTTGTTCACAAAGCCTGGCCATGATGATGACAGCTAAAACATTTGCTGGGAGTGAGACATTCTTTAGATAGTTAGGGATCAATAAACAGGATCAGGTTCATAAAACTTCAGCTGGAAGGGTGCTGGCTGGGAGAAAACTGAGTTCATACCCAGTCAACAACAAACCAAGCAGCAGAGAGCACATGGGTAAGTCACCCTGGAAGGAGAGGTGGATTTGTGTCTGGAAAGCCAACAAGCTGGGGCTGAGCATGGATGTACCGAAACCAACATTAGTATTATACTTTCATGTGTAGGGCATTTAATTAGTTTTAATTAGATTTTTCCCACGGCTTCCAGTGTTCGGAGTCTGGGAGCCCCACGGGGTGTCCTCGGAGGGAGCTGGGTGGAATGAAAGCTGCTTGCAGGAGGTGGCACAGCACATCCAGATGTGCCAAACGCCCCTGCACAGAATGCAGCTGTTCCAGGAACAGTTCAGCATCTCTTGGATTTTGCAACAAGCTGGAAGGGGTGGCAGGAGGCCTTGGGGTGTGAGTCACAGGCTCGGGGCAGCCATTTCGCCTGGTGACCCGGGGGAGCAGGGAAATCCCGGCTCCTGAGGTGAGGAGCTGAGACCTGGCTGTGTGTGCCACATAGTGCTGCCATCGGACACCAAGTCCCTGCCTTGGGTGGAGTTGGGGCATGGGATCACACCCACACCTGGCACCGGTGGGTCCAACAGGCAGGGATCAGGCACAGCCTTCACCTACATTTACATGTCGAGCTTTTGAGCACTTCCCACAAAGCGTTCTCCGAAAACAATTATGTTGGCAGAGCCCTCCTCAGCACTGAGTGACCTGAAGATTCCTCTTCATTGAAACGGATAAAGAGGGCCAATCCAATAAGCACAAATCACACCTAATGCCCAGAGTTTACAATCACAAACTGTCAAACCATCTCCTTAGGGAGATTATCTGCAGTTTGTGACACAGACACTCCCACTGACACCGCAACCCACTGTGTTGAGTTTGGGAGGAACTCACAAGGGTGTCCCTGCCCAGAGGACAAGGCAAAGGTCACAACCAGTCCTGTTCCTCTGCTCTGACACAGGAACTTGAATGATTCTCAGCAGGCTACACATGAAGCTAATGGCAAAAACCTAATTTTAATCTCAGTTACCCTTCTTCCTCCAGCTCTGGAAGAACTGGTTCATTGGTTTATTTCTCCAGAGATACCTTGGATAAAGCTGAATGTGGTAATTCAAGGTTCACATTAGAAGGCCAGCATGGACATTTGTGACACACTAGAAACATGCAAAATAAAGAATTATTCCCTTCCTAATATATGCTTTCTTTTAAATAACACCCCATATTCCCTCCATGTTCTGTTAGAGTAAGTGAGACCTTTGATCACAAATACAGAAGCTTTGAGACTGGGATTAGGTCAAGAACTGAGAACTTTCATATAATCTATACTACCATTAAAACAGAAGAAAGCAATGGTTTTGCTCTTAAGAATACACATGACCTTAGGTAATCATCTCTAGTCCTAAAACAAAACAGAAACATCTATGGTTGGTGTATGGAAACACATAGGTGGGTCTTCACCCTTCTCTAAACCCAGTGGGTCACATGTTGGAAGAGCAGCAGAAGCATCACAGAGAAATCTATAACTTAATACATGCACCTAAATTATCTGTATTCTGCGGTTGTGTTAGTAGCTTAAACCCCCAACAACCCCTCATCCCATTTCTTCCAGGTTTAGCCACTCCAAAAGTTTTTCCGGTAGGGTGCCACTTGTATTAACTCCTATTTTTTTACCCTTTTTATCTAGTAAAGTTCATAAAACATACATACTGGAAACCTGGCAAGGAGAATGTTGAGGTCAGAACTGGGAGAGGAGATAGAAGAAGACACATATGTACATCACTGTTCTTGACTTTCATACTCTCACAAACTTCAGCAAAAGGTTGTGGCTGCCCCATTCCTGGAAGTGTCCAAGGCCCAGCTTGGAGCAACCTGGGCTGGTGGAAGGTGTCCCTGCCCATGGCAGGGGGTGGAACTGGATGGGCTTTAAGGCCCTTCCAACCCAAACCATTCTGTGATTCTATGATTCTGAAATAGGACCTGAATCATATACGTGTTCAACCCAGCTGAGGGCAACTTCCTGGGCATTTTCAGTTGGCAAGTATTTTGGAAACCAACATTTTTCCTTTTTGAAAAGGAGGGGGAAAGACAACAGGAGGACAATGTGCATACAGATGATAATTTTTGGTCTTTCTAAGTTTTCACCCAGATTGTCTGGGCTGTCAAACAGGCAGAACAACAACAGCAGGTCAAAAACAATCGACTAGGCATGCCCAGTATTTAAGTCCACTCTCTGAACTGAAGACACTATCCCAGAGGCACAGGACTAACCTGATGTCTCACCCTAAGCCCTAGTTCTCAGGAGGTGAGGTTTGTGACACCCTCAGTGAGCAGAACAGCACTTGTAACTGGAGAAGGCAAACAACCCTCTGACACAGCTCCCACACCATGTCACGTCATATGGACCCAAGGAGGTGGTGTGGCCTCAGAGAGTGAGAGCAGTGGCAATCACTGCCGCAGGATTTGTGGGGATTATTTCAGGATGCACGTCAATTCAAATTTGTAATCTAATTTGCCTAATGGCACTGTACTGAGTAACTAAACAAACAATTTATTTCTGTTAGTTTGGTTACCTTCTTGTTAATTATTACCTTTTATTTCTGAAGGCCTGGCCGTGATACTCCGTGCTCCCCACAAGGGGATTGGGCACAGGGTGGACTTGGGCTTGGAGGTCTTTCCCAACCTAAATGATCTGGAATTCTAAAACCTCTCTAGGAAGCCACACTGGTAATCTACCTCAGATGCATGGAAAGGGCAGGGGGGTGAGTCCCTACACCAGGCTCGACTGAAACAATTTCAGCTCTTGTAAACAAAGCCCTTTGTGTATGCTCAGGAAAAACCATAGTGCTGGATTTAAAACAAAAATGATGCAAATGTAGAATACATTGTTTGCCACAAGCTTCAAATATACCCTTACAGACCTGGATATGAACATGGATAAATATATTTAAAGACATGTTCTCTAGCAGTGCTCCTGTTCACGAATGTCTGACCTCAGCTGGGATTAGAGCTCAGAGATAAGCACTCCATCCCAAAACCAGGACTGATTCCAGATACTGCTAATTAAAAAGATGTTAAACGTGGCTATGTGAAAGTCAAAGCAAGAGAAAAAGATTCACCTTAAGACAAGGACATGGAAAAGCCAGTTTTAATCCACAGGAGGTGAAAACTTTATTAATATTTTGGTTAAGCATCAGAGGAAAAAAGAAGCAGCTTAGAAAGAGGAAAATTAAAATTACCCTCCCAATGAAGTTGGAATCAGAACACCTGGGAAGGGGAAGTTTTGAAATGTTCACCTGGATGAAATGCAAACAGCCTTAGGGTATGAAATGAAACACATTACCCCAATCAACACTATTTTTGATGACTGAAAGCCTAAAGTCATATAGGGATTTTTTCATAGGAAATGGTTCCAAGTTACAGTTAGGTAAGTGTTACCCAGCAGCGTAAGGGACCTTTGGATCTGAAGAGTTCTGCAAACAGGCTTGTTTCACTCCCGTTCACCATGAAGATTTAACTGCCCAACTGATGTTGTGCATAAGTTCTTTATTTCACACTGATCTCACGTTGCCTGGCACTCAGGAGGACTTGCAGGTAATTGGCAACCATGAAAATATTCCACCCTGAGGATAAGACCTGTAGAGTGTCCAAATCATTGCAATGTAAATCTCCATGGAGCTGCAGAGACTTGTTTAGGAGCAGGGTAACACATCAACTGATATTAAAATATTTTATGCACAGTGGATGCAGTGCACAGAAAAAGGATGTTACCTGAATTACCTGGTGATTCCTGCTGTGCTTTGCATTTTTGGGGGATTTTTCTTCCCTGTTAAGCTTTGCTCATAGTGGGACAATAAGATGTGACTTCTTACAGTGCTGCCTTTGCTCATTAGTGCTAAACAGCAGGGACAGGGAGCCTTGGGCAAGAGGCAGTCTTACCAGTCAACTATAACACAAATGTTCTACACACAGGTATTTCCTCTCTTTCCTACCCTCTGGAAAGTCTATAAACATTTAAAATCCCCAAGAGCTGAGTTACAACACCTAAAAACTGCTGTGCATGGAACTCCCTGTATTGAATGGGTATGGGCAGGAGCTCCAGCCATTTCAGAAGAGTTCAGGGAATGGAAGTTCACAGGGTCTCACTTGCCACATCCTCATTTCCATTCCCAGCTGCCCCGAGCTGCACATGGGCCTGACGCAGGATCATCCGAGTTCACCGAGTCTGGGAGAGAGGGCGGAGGAGCTGTGTTTGTGGTCAGAGGAGCTGTTTGCATGGCAGCTCTGGCCCTTCCCATGAAAATCGATCAGGAGGAAAGGCAGGACTGCACAGCATCAGGTGTTTTCTCCCCAGGAAGAGCTGGAACTCTCATGGAGCTGCAGGCACAGAAGAAAAGCTCCCTGGGACGGCCGGGAATGGCAATTCCCAGCGGCCCCACCACCAGCCACTGGCTTGGGCACCACAGGATTGTGAGAGCCCTTGGGATGGGCTGAAACGTTACACGAAGGAACTGGTGGTGGCTCAAAGAAGCACCAGCCCAAAATTAGCTGCCCAGACAGAGCTCTAATGGTGACATAAACCCTGCTATTTCCACCCAAACCTGGCCTCCAGCCAGCACCGGGTGCTGACTGGCCCCAGGTTGCTGCCAGCTCTCTCCAAAACAATCCCAGGAAAAATGCCATCTGAAATGAAACCCCAAAATAACACTCACTGCCAGGACATGTTGCAAAGCCCTCATTTACTTAATGAACTGCCTATAAGGGGAACACAGTGAGGCACGGAGTGGCACCAGCACAGAATTTCCACAGCTGGCGGAAACAACTGAACGAGACAAGCTGAAATGTTTTCAGTTAGGTTTCTATGGTTTATCTTCTCTTCACTGAGGGTCAGGTTGAGAAATAAATTCAAAAATATTTTGGAGGCCGCCTCTAGATAAGCAGAAAAATAGTGGAAGAGAGTCATGTCAGTGTGAACCCAAATATACAACTGTTCCACGAAAAAACACCATCAAAATTCCTGATGTAGGATGAATTATAAGGACAGTAATAAGAACCATAAAATCATACACATTGCTTGTACAAACAGTAATTCAACCCAACAGGAGTTAGTCCTTAACCTGTGTGCTGCCAATTCAATACCTGAAGCAAACACTCTTTTTTGAGAACACGTCCTCTTGGGAATTATGGTTGGACTTGATCTTCAAGGTCTTTTCCAACTGTAATGGTTCTGTGATTCTACTGCCCAATTTTTCTCTTTGGAAAGGGTGTTCTGCGGGCACGTGGTCTCTGCAGGGGTGCAGCTGGCTGGGTTCTGGGTCCCTCACACACACACATGGAAATGGTAAGTGGATGACGTTCCTGAAAAGGGATGAAAGCACTAACACAGCTCCAGCACCGAAAGGAAACATCACATGTTTTCCGTGGCAGATACTAAGCCAGCTGGGCTGTGGGTCTGATCTCTTACAGCCACTGCAGTGTTTGTATCTCCTTAATTATTTTCTATTTTTATATTTATCATTATACATTTTCCCTCACTGAAAATTATAAGGAAAAGAAATCAAAACCAGTGAGACTTGATCTCCTGATGAGAATCTCCATGTCACAGTTTCCCTTGGAGGCTGGATTTTAAGCCTAGCAAACCAGCCAGGTTTTTACGCCATTACATAATTCACTGCCTCAAAAAGCAGAGATGCATTTGAACAATTTCTAAATGATGTGCCTTTGCTTAGAGTCATAGGTCTTGACAAGACGTAACATGGTGTGATGTCTCCTTCCCCATCATCTAATTTCACTTTGAAGAAAGCAGGACTTTCTCCAGATTGTTTCTCCTGAGAAAATCTTGGCAAAATCTTTCTGGATTAAACTGTGTTCTGACCTAAGTAGTTCAACTCACAGTATTTCTTAAAGTGTCTTCAATTCTCACTGGTAACTACAAATAATTTGAGTTTCCAGAGGCCTGTTAAGGAAAAGGATCAGGGGACAAGTTTTAATTGACTCTGCCTCCTTTCCCCTCACAGTAACCCGCTCATCTAATATCACTTCATTCCTTTTATTTCTTAGTTTCTTCCTATTTTTTTTAACTGTAAGAGTAGGTTGGAAGCGAGGCAAGGTGACAAGCCATTACAAAAACATTGGGAAACACTCCTGATTTCATTGTGGAAATGGAGATGAGTAGAAAGGAGACTTGGGAGTTTGGGTAGCCTGCACTGGGCACGACCTGCTCCAGGAACCTCCCCACCCTAGTGTAGCTACAACTATAATTTGTGCAGGCACTGTCCATCCCCAAGGGCCGCCACAGGATCTGTGTCATGGAACATTTTTCTTTGGCTGACACCAGATGACTCCTCCAGCCTCCCCACTGTGAAGAGCTGGAGTGTGTTTTAAGGAACTCAGTGTCTTTGTATCAGTATTTTAATGCACATCTAGTCCCCAATGAAGGATGGACCTTGGTGGCACCTTCTCTGGGGCACTGAGGGAAGGCTCCCAGCAAATAACTGCAGAGTGGAGCTTTCCCCCTTCTCAGAGTTCCAAGGAGGCAATAATGCCCCTTGCAGGGCCTAAAGGGGCTCCAGGAGAGCTGGAGAGGAGCTTTGGACAAGGGAATGGAGGGAGAGGACAAGGGGGAATGGCTTCCCACTGCCAGAGGGCAGGGTTAGATGGGATGTGGGGAAGGGTTCCTCCCTGTCAGGGTGGGGAGGTCCTATGGATCAATGCCCCATCCCAGCAAGTGTTCAAGGCCACGTTGGACTGGGCTGGTGGAAGGTGTCCCTGCCCATGGCAGGGAGTGGAATGAGATGGGCTTTAAGGTCCCTTCCAACCCGTACAATTCTCTGATTCTGTGATTCAATGAACCTCTGGATTCTCAGAAATTACAAAACCCTGCAAAGCAGAGGTCACTAGATGGAACAGTTGTAAATTGATCTGTTAAATGCTCTTGTTGAAAGAAAGAAAAAGACTTATTTGCAAGAAATAATGTTTACTTTCTGTAAACCAAACATGAAAAGGAATTAATGAATAAAACTAAATAAACCTTAGTACCCAAGGATGTGTTTTATGTAAGAAAACAATTTTCTACTCAGTAAAACCTACTTCAGTTTCCTTTATCCAGTTTAATGTCCTCAAAGCGATGGAGAAATACAAACAATGGTATTTGCAGCTTTGAGCTGCACAACAAAAGAGCGTGAGGCTGGATGACAGATTTCACTAAAAGTTAAGCAGGAAGTCATTAAAAGAAAATTCCAGCCTCTGCAGTATGGAATGTAATATTTAGAAATGTCTCCAAGGAGGGATCTTCTGTGGAGGCTCCTCACATAAATAGTATTTTGATATACAACCCTTTCTATAAATGGCATAGCAGGAGCAATTATCCTCCTATGAGTTACAGGCAGTGACAAAAAGCAGATAAAATGTCAGCTGACGCTTCTTTATGTAAGGGAGTTACAAAATCTCCTGACGTATTTTGGAGCTGTGATCAAATGTCTACATGGGAAATACAAAGCATATGGAGACTGTGTGAGGAAAATACAGGGGCTCTGTTAAAACATCCCAGAATCACAATAAGTTCACGGTTTATATTTGGTAACAATTGCCAATAACGGAAATTTGTTTTTCTTCATTCAAGAAACAATGGAAACTATTTTCCATTCTAATAGGTACGGTTTAAACTGGGGGAAAAATACACCCAGAGATGAGCGTATCCAAAAAAGGTCTCTAAAAACTATTAGAAATTTAAAAAAAAAAAATCCACAGATTTTCTCCAGAGCATGGCTGCCAAAAGCTTATATTTATAGAAGAGCTTATGTTTATGGCCTTTTCCTTCAAATTCACCATAAAAAGGATTTAAAAGTCTTGTGACCTAAAAAAAAAAGAAAAGGGGGACAGATCATAGCTAGGATGAAATTTTCAGTCAGCCTCTGCCTCAAACTACCATATGGGATACAATGTTGTGCTTCATACTCCATTCATCCATGCTCCTCGGAAAAAGCTCGTCCTAGAGTGCTTCGAGCTGGGTTTAAGTCATTTAGGGCTTGTTTGTCAGGAACTGGTCAGGCAAGACTGAATTTGTGACTACCAAGAGTGCAAATGAGGAAAAGAACAAACTTGTCTAATACATTTCATCTGAAAAACAAAACACAGTTCTGGAAGCCATTTCTGCAGGGGCTTCATCCACCCACTTTCATCGAAAATACCATGAATTCAGCATCCAGTCACCTCCCAAGGACAGAGCTCAGCCTTAGTTTGGATCACTTAAGCTGAGCAAAAAGAAGCAACTCTTGTGTTCTTTTCCTCTCTGGCTTGGTATTAAATTGGTGTTTACCGCATCTCAACAGAGTGCAGATGCCCCGTAGTCATGATATAATACAGGGGTCTGGCAAACAGACCTGCCTGGGAGAAACCTGCTCACCACACAGCACTGTACAGGTGTCTCATTTTACATCTCATCAGGTACATCTGATGTAAAGTCAATCTTTCCCCTTTAGTTTCACTCATAGAATCACAGACTGGTTGGGGTTGGATGGCACCTTACAGCTCATCTCGTTTCCACCTGCTGCCATGGGCAGGGTCACCTTGGACTTTCCCTGTCCAACCTGGCCTTGGACACTTCCAGGGATGGGGCAGCCACAGCTTCTCTGGGCAACCTGTGCCAGGGCCTCACTACCCTCCCAGGCAAGAATTCCTTCCCAATAGCTAATCTAATTCTACCCTCCTTCAGCTTAAAGCCATTCCCCCTTATCCTGTGACTCCATGCCCTGGTAAATGGTTTCTCTCCATCTTCCTTGTAGGCTCCCTTCAGTACTGGATTGGTACCCAACCCTTGCTCATAACTGAATCGGTCAAGAATGTCAGAGGATTAAAACAAGGACTCAGAGACTTTATTAAAAACAGAAGCATGGAAAGGGTTTGTTGAACTGGGTTTTCTCTGTAAAAATACAGAGTTTCATATTGGAAAGCATTCCTCGAAACTCTTACTGGCTTGCCAATAAAACATAAGCTGTGGATTTACTTGTCTTTTTCAGCAGATGGAGTGCAAAGGGAAGCTTCTTTGAAAAGGGGGGGAAAAAATGGGGCTCAAACTTGCTCAAGTCTTGCCTAAGTCAGCCCTAGCTTTTTGTGCCATCTGCCTATTTTTTTTCCCACTGTTTTTCTAAATATAATTCCAGGAGGAAAAAAAAAAAAAAACAAAACAAACAACCCATCCCAAAGTGATTTGGATAACAAGGTACACTCCCATTTTCATACGCAATGATCAATGTCCACAGTTACGCCACTGAACCCTCCTGCTCCCTGTCTCCCTGGGCTGCCTCCACGTGTGTGCAGGCAGCCCCAGCCTGGGCATAAGCATTCCTTACCACTGTCCATGGTAGCTTTCCCAGTCCAGTTCCCAGCTCTCCCACCCTCTGTATTCATAGGTATTTTTGCCTGGAAGAGATTTCTTTAGTTTTCCAGACAATATCAAAATTGCAGAGGTCTGGAAACTCCATAAACGAGGCACCTTTTTGCTGCGATGTTCCTGGAAAAATAAGTAAACCTCCCTTGGTTTAAAACTAGATAATGAATATTTTTGTTTCCAACCCAGGGGTGCCAATGAAAGCAGGACCCCACTGACCACAGCATTCCAGGAGGACATGGAATCAAGAGACAGAGAAGTGCAGCCCAGTTTCCTGATCAGACAAACCAGGGGATGACCACATGAAAGCTCAAAGCACTACATAACCAAACACTTCTGTTAACACATTCCTGATTAGCAGAAGGCAGAAACAGGAGCTTAAAGACATCAACGTCCTCCAAAGGTCCTTCTATGTTCCAGAACATTTTGGAACATCCAGAATTGTTCTGATATCTGTGTACCCATCAGCCTTGAAGTGTGTTTGCTTCGGGTGTAACGTGTCAAAATGCTGATAGCAAACTTCAGATTGAGCTCCTTTTGCAATAAAAGGGTAAGAAAAAAGCACAGACTGAAGAAATAGAACTGGTTTGCCTGCCAGGAAACTACTGCACTATAAAACATGACGAGATTGCCACAGTCACAAAGGGGAAATACTTGAAAGATATTAAAAAGGCTTGAGGATAAACTCAGTGCTTGTAAACCCGGGTTTTCACGACTCAGTGCAAAATGGAGCAGCACCAGTGCTGGGGGACAACATTTTCCCTGCTGCCACTCCATGTTCCCTTCTTTTGGTAGCATTACTGGAGCATGTCAATCCTTTCATTGGATTCTTCTACCTGAACCCTTGCCTTAGAAGAGGTGTGAATTTATGTAGCCCTTCACATGCAGTTAAACCTAAAATAGAAACAGGAACAGCTTCGGGGAATTGTTTCCTCCAGAAACGTCAGCGAATGCAAAAGTGCTGAGGGTGACGGAGGTTCTGTGTTCCACAGGCTGCTTGCACCTGCACCAAAGGGGACCTCAGGGACAGAAACAAAAACACTCGTTTTTTGCAAAGAAGATTTATATGCTAGAAACCAAAAGAGCACTTAGTCGATGCATAAAATCTCCACCTGGTGGTGAACCTGCCACAGTAAATTATTTTACTTTTTAAGAAAAAATCCCGTTGCAACATGTTGAGTTCTTTAGTAGATACAATCCCAAAGCAACAAGTGGGGAAGGGCAGCCTTCAGAAAAACAGCACTATCCTATCTCCCTGATTTTCCATCATCTTGGAAAGCTGAAGAATCCCCTGAGCTGTACTGCAGCTGGCAGGCACACAAGAGACTTTCCCCAGGCAAAATCAGACTGAAAAGAGCTTGTCGCACTGTATGCAGTCAGGTAGAAGGTGGACTGTGCTGACTGATTTTCCAGCTGCAGAAAATGCTGCTTCCCAAGGAGAAATGTCCTGTCTGAAGGAGACGCTGAAGTTCTACCCTGTTTCTTGGCTTACACATTGGTTAATTACAATTATCAATTACAATTATCAGCTGTCTATATCTCCAAGGTCCTCCAAATCCTAGCACAGTTACCTTTGTATTGTCATTTTAGGGGTAATTCTTTGGCTGCACACAGTGAATTCAGTTTTCCCTTAAGGCTGCTGGTTCTACACCCTGGAAACATTTTCTGGATTTACAGTTTTCTATGCACCTTATTAAAATGTAATATCTCACTTGCCTAGTGTTTTCAGTACAGTTTTATTATCTAACAGCATCAAGAAAAGCTCCGTGAGAGGGAATAAAATCAGTGTAAGATGGACATATAAAACGTACAAAGCCAGCCCCTTGATCTACAGCGTGGTGTCCACCATGCACTGTACCCTGATACACTGGACATCACCAGAGTGCCATAATTAATCCATTTGGCTTATGACACCTTGGAATGCAGGAACAAAACATCCCCCTTTCAAACTTGGTAAGACTGAGCAAGACACAGACATAGCCACAACCCACCGGATCAGGCTGCCAACAGCCATCCTCTGCTTCAAGTGTGTGACCATGGCCAGTGGTTTATGCATGCAAATATATAAATATATCAATAAATAACATGTGCCTTTTTCTATACCATAAGAATAATGCGATCATGGCCTTTAGTGCAACATTCCCTAAAACAAGGAGGATGTGCCACTGCTGATGTTCACAAATTATTCACTTGACCACAATAAAATTCTTCAGGATCAAAAATAAGATTTTGTTTAAACTGGCCCAAATCCATTTTCTATCAAGTCATCACCTTGCAATTTAAACACCATCAGCATCAAACCTCACAAGGTATTTTAATTAAAGGAGTAATGGGGGGGGGGGGGGTGTTGAATGCTGACCTCGAGGGCGAAAGTGTGAGCGATGAGAGGACGGCAGCCCTCAGCTCCACACTGCAGAGTTGCACAACTGCATGACTTCCTCCTGGTTTCATAATTTTACACACGCAACAGATTAAAAATAGTACTAGAGCTTACTAATTAATAACAAATTATTATGACCAAAAGATAAAGCATCCTCAAGTGGCAAAAGCTCTGCAGCACTCGAGGGAAATGAGGAAAAATTTCTTTATAGGATAACTCTACGGAGTGGAGGAGGGGGGGTGTTTTAAAGGAAAAGTGCTGCAGAAAATCACTGTTTGCTTCAAAAATGCCAAATAATGGGATTTGGTCTCGTCAGAAACACAAATATGTAGAAATAAAACTAAATGCCTTCAGTATTCATATGGTTCTTTGCAGCAAGAGTGCTCTGCAGTGTGTGTGACCACAGCCCTGTGATCGCCTGCTTAACGAGCGTATCAAAATCAAATCATTAACAAGCTGAATCCCACATTTCCAAGAGCTTGAGGGGCAGAGGGGAAAGGGGGCAAAATCAGTGGCATTGTGGTGGCACCCGTTTAGTCTCTGCAGTCATAGTGTCCACAGTATTTTCCAGTAAGAAAAGCACATTTACTCCAGAGGTTTTAAAGTATCCCTTGGAAGAGGGGCAGTTTGGGGGGGCTGAAAACCAGGGGAGGTGTGTGTGTCTGAAAGAGGGGAGCAATCTGAGAA
>JAWMRA010000005.1:25142880-25155284 GCA_035584735.1 Pseudotriccus pelzelni | reverse complement strand
AACATGGGGGAGCTGAAACATGGGGGAGCTGAAATATGGGGGCTGAAATATGGGGGCTGAAACATGGGGGGCTGAAATCTGCGGGGCTAAAACATGGGGGGCTGAAACATGGGGGGCTGAGAAAGGGGAGTGTGAACACTGGGATGTGCCCTCGGAGGGCTGAGAAAGGGCACTGTGAGCGCTGGGATGTGCCCTCGGGGGGCTGTGGGCACTGTGAGCGCTGGGATGTGCCCTCGGGGGGGCTGAGAAAGGGCACTGTGAGCTCTGGGATGTGACCTGGGGGGGCTGCGGGCACGGACAAGCAGCAGCCGCCCGGCCGCCCCGGGGCTGTCCCCGCCGCCCAGCCCTGAGGGGGCCGCCGCAAACCCTCGCCAGGCGCCTCCTCCCGCCGCTCCGTCACGGCGGCCGTGGTGACTCAGAGCCGCGGCCCGGCATAAATGGAGCGCGGCGCACCTGGGCCGGCACTGGATCGCGGCACTGCCGAGCCCTGGGAGCCGAGCACAGCCCGCACACGGCCCGCACACAGCCCGCACACGGCCATGCTGCTGCTGCCCTGCGCCCTCCTGGCCGCGCTGCTGGCCGCCGGCCACGCCGGTGAGTCCCGCCGGCACCGTCCTGCTCCGCGTTACGGCCGCGCCATGGATTAATATACTGCGCGCTTTTTTTTTTAATGTTTTTTTGCTCGCTTGTGATTGCGCTAGTGTCTGATCTAGGGGTGGCAGGCCCGCGTTGGGCTGTGAGGGGTAATCCCGGTTTCAGGGGGGGTTTGTTGCTGTCAGCAAGCAGAGACGAATTGCTGCCCTTTTGAAAGCTGTTTCCTGGTAGCCCGAAGGCTGCTGTGGGTGGATGCTCCCTCTGCTGCCTCCCCGATAAGCGCTGAACTCCGTGACTAAAGGCCGGGAATAGCGGAGTGGCCGCGTGAGATGCTAATGGAGCTCTGGTTCCCTTGCAGCCAACCCTTGCTGCTCCAACCCCTGCCAGAACAGAGGGGTCTGCATGACGGCAGGACCCGATCGCTACCAGTGCGACTGCACCAGGACAGGCTTCTACGGGGAGAACTGCACCACGCGTGAGTACCTGAAATCTCCCTTCACGGGAATTCAGCTGATAACCCAGTTCCAGCACTGCAGGTTGTTCTCAACAGCTGGTTTGTAATAACCTTTCCATTGTTGCTCGCAGCGGAATTCTTCACCTGGCTCAGGCTGACACTGAAACCATCACCAAACACTGTCCACTACATCCTCACACACTTCCAAGGAGTCTGGAATATCATCAACAACATTCCCTTCCTGCGGGATGCTATTATGAGATATGTGCTAACGTGTAAGTACAAATTCTCTCTTCCAGTCCTCTTAAAACTGGCAGAAGTTACTCCTGGGACTCCAGAATATTGCTCTCCGTTAGTCTGTATATAAAATAAACAGCCTAAAGTGCACTAGGGTTAAAACACCACTCAAAACTTCATATTTCTGTATGATGCAGACCTGTATGAAACATGCTAAAGTGCAGTTTGCTCTAATTTCTGCTAGAATCCAGGATTTTGCCAGCATACACTTTGCTCCAAATTGCTCATGTTGATGGTGGGATCCAGTTGATAAGCCAGGACCCAGTCCTGTTACTCAGTAACTGTAATCCTGTTTAACATCAGTGCCTGATACTTGTGGAATTTACAGCTGCTGCCAAGTATATGGAAAAGATCTGGCTTTGTGATTTACTTTTTGAGACTAAAATGTACAGTTGAAAATAATCAAATCCTTCTTTGTCTTTCAGCAAGATCACACTTGATTGACAGCCCACCAACTTACAATACTGATTACAGTTATAAGAGCTGGGAAGCTTATTCCAATCTTTCCTACTACACAAGATCCCTTCCACCTGTAGGGCTTGACTGTCCAACACCAATGGGTGTTAAAGGTAAGGAACAAACCAGATACATAATGTTCACTTTTAGTATTTTCGAAGAGGACAAGTAGAAATTCCTGTGAGACTTCCTTGTCTGTAACTTTTCAGTGCAGGGGACTTGAAGAATAGCCGTGTTTTGCAGACATTGTGTGAAGACCTAAAAGATAATTCTTCTGGTTCTCATTACCGAGTTACATGCTAAAAGCAGGAAACTTAAAAGTTTCTAATAAAATCAACAAACTGAGCATAGAAAAGCAGATATTCACCTGCTGCTGTTCTTCAGTATTGCATTGCAAGTCTTAAGCCTTTTTGTTAGGAACAAAATTAAGTATGACATAAACAGTTGTCTTGAATATCTCACTTTCTTTCTCACACAGGCAAGAAGGAGCTCCCAGACTCGAAGCTGATTGTGGAGAAGTTTTTGCTAAGGAGAAAGTTTATTCCTGACCCACAAGGCACAAATGTGATGTTCACGTTCTTTGCCCAGCACTTCACTCACCAGTTCTTCAAGACAGACCACAAGAAGGGACCCGGCTTCACCAAAGGCCTTGGCCACGGGGTACGGTCACAGCTCTGTAACTAACACAGCTCCTGGAGCTCAGGAGCCACTGAGCAGCTGCAATGGCATCCTGCAGGTTGCCAGGGCACACAAACACCTGTGCACACACACATGTGCCACAAACCCATGGCACTGTCCCTCCCGGAACTTCTCCTTAGGCCAGATTCCAGCACTCCATAGCATCTCTTCCCATGTCAGAACCAGGTGCTTTGTGCAAGTTTAAAATACCTGCCCAGTGATCTCCATGACTCTTATTACTTCCAACAATCTGATTTCACCTAAAGGCAGTGAGTATCCAAAACTTCCCTGGACTCTGTCACTTCCAAAGAGGTGTATCCAGCCCTAAGGCATCTTGTGTACTGCTAATAGGCTTAGTTTAAAAAGAACTTCAGAAGCAGACTTCACCTAAAAACCAGGCAGCCTTTAGACAAAGTTCTTCACTATAAGTGTAATTTGTATATCTACACCAAAGCTGTAAACTGTGTGTGTATATACAGAAAGCTGTCTGCATAATAGAAAGTTGCCGACACTTTAAACAGAGTCCTTTTAAATTGCCAATTTCACAACCCCCTCTTACGCAGAGACAGCTCCAGTTGCCAGGAAATAATTTGGCTTCATCTTAAATATCAGTGCTTGATACTTATAAGGTAGCAGCAATATAGTTAAAAGGTAAACATCTAGGGGGTGAGCTGCTACTGGCATCCATAGAAGTGGGACCTGTCCTAAAATAGCAAAAAATGCAGGTTGGCTTCATGCTCTAAATGCTTTTGCTTTATAGGTTGACTTGAACCACATTTATGGAGAGACTCTGGAAAGGCAACTCAAACTGAGACTCCGAAAGGATGGAAAGCTAAAATACCAGGTATGTCTTAGCTCAAAATTCTTGCCTTTTTATTGGATGACATATTTCCTGAATTAGCGCTCCGTGCACGGTTGATCTAAAGTGTAAGACTAAAGTCAGTGCTAACAGAGCGTAGCTTAACTCCTGAGCGTCACAGCTCACAACTCTTGTTTTATTCTTCCTCCCTCCCTGGCAGATGATCGATGGAGAAATGTACCCCCCAACAGTGAAGGACACCCAGGCAGAGATGCTGTACCCCCCCCACGTGCCAGAGCAGCTGCAGTTCTCGGTGGGGCAGGAGGTGTTCGGGCTGGTGCCAGGCCTGATGATGTACGCCACGATCTGGCTGCGGGAGCACAACCGCGTCTGTGACGTCCTCAAACGCGAGCACCCCGAGTGGGACGACGAGCAGCTCTTCCAAACCACGAGGCTCATATTGATAGGTGAGTGTCACCACACCTACGTGCAGCTGAACCTTCCCTCTGAGGTGTAGTAAGAGGGAAGCTATTGCATCAATTGGTGTGTGAGTGGCGTCTTCACGGCCGGTCACCGGGGCGGTGTTGAGGTACAGCTTCCCCCAGCTCTGCTGAAGACAGAACTGAAGAAGACTGACCTAAGGGATACTCAATTCCCTTATCTGAGGGAAGCAGAACTGAAAGCAGTGAAAACGCAATAAATGAAGGTTCCTTTCTCAGAGAAAGCATGTGAGGCTACATGACCTCAGGCTCTCAGATCTGGGATTTTTCCTGTAGGGTTGAGTCAGTTCAGGTATGCTTTAAAAGAAAAGCTGTGATTAAGTCTAAAGTTCAGAAGGTTAGGTAAAACATAACTCCACATATTTCACCTGTCTCATTGTCTGCTCAGTGGTATTTCATCCTGTGTGAGAGGTGATGTACTCCAAGCTTGAGAAGACCTTGCCCAAACTGAAACTTGTGAACCAAGACAATTGTATGACATGCCTCAGGAGCTGAGATTTGCTTTCAGACATCAACTTTCTTCATTATCCCCTCCCTCTATGCTAGAGACTACTGTATGACTGAACACAGTGTAGATACTGCTGTGTGCTGTTCTGGGGAGAGTAGAAGGAACTGTATCTTGGGTGCAAGCTGTAGAAAGCACTTCACTACCACAGCCAAAAACTCCTGGGATTTTAAGTACTGTTCCATCCCTTAGTCACATAAAATATATGCGCTGCTTTCTAGAAGAGATTACAGAATGTTGGAGTGTTTGTTATCCTGATCAATATAGGATTTTCTAGAACAATTCAGAAAGGATATTTTCTCCACCGCCTAAATTTCTCTCAGGGAACCAGTGCCAATATTCTGTCCTGTGTCTTTGTCCCACAGGAGAGACAATCAAGATTGTCATTGAGGACTACGTGCAGCACTTGAGTGGGTACCACTTCAAGCTCAAGTTTGACCCCGAGCTGCTGTTTAACCAGCAGTTCCAGTACCAGAACCGGATCGCAGCTGAATTCAACACCCTGTACCACTGGCACCCGCTGCTGCCTGACACCTTCCACATCCATGACCAGGAGTACACTTTCCAGCAGTTCCTCTACAACAACTCCATCATGCTGGAGCATGGCCTTTCCCACATGGTGAAATCTTTCTCCAAGCAAAGTGCTGGCAGGGTAGGTACTTCCTCGAGTTGCCGCTGAACCAACAGAGACGTAAGCTGGGGGTGGGATGAGGGAATAGAATAAAGCTGTTTAAAACTAAGCATAGACTGGTAAAGGCACAGCTTCCTCATGACTCTTATCAGAAGATCTTACTGCTTTTCATCTTGATTAACCAGGTTGCTGGTGGGAAGAACGTTCCTGCTGCAGTACAGAAAGTGGCCAAGGCGTCAATTGACCAAAGCAGGCAAATGAGATACCAGTCCTTGAACGAGTACAGGAAACGCTTCATGCTGAAACCATTCAAATCCTTTGAAGAACTTACAGGTAACAGTTCTCATCCTTCTGAGCAAATGAGGGCCACTTCCTTAAAAGGCTCACAGAGTCCTGCAATGTTGTTACTGCACTTGAGCAGAATAGTCTTGTGAGTAAAGTAGGATTTTTCCGCTAATGGTTTTTACTCATTACAGGAGAAAAGGAAATGGCAGCTGAGCTGGAGGAGCTGTATGGAGACATTGATGCTATGGAGCTGTACCCAGGCCTTCTGGTGGAAAAGCCACGGCCAGGTGCCATCTTTGGAGAAACCATGGTGGAGATGGGAGCCCCGTTCTCCCTGAAGGGACTGATGGGCAATGCCATCTGCTCCCCCGAGTACTGGAAGCCCAGCACCTTCGGTGGCAAAGTGGGCTTTGACATCATCAACACTGCCTCCTTGCAGAAGCTCATCTGTAACAATGTCAAGGGCTGTCCTTTCACTGCCTTCCACATCCTAAGTCCTGAACCCACAGAGGCGACCATTAACGTTAGTACCTCAAAAACAGCCATGGAAGATATCAACCCCACACTACTGCTGAAAGAGCGCTCTGCTGAGTTGTAGAAATCCACCTATTTATTTATTTAACTGTGTTATTTATTCTATTTATGGCTTAGTATTTAAAAACTAGGAAAAAAAACTTGAGCATCTTCATTGTGGGGGTTGCCTTAGATTCCTTACTCAGGTAAGGCTTCCATTTACAAAAAGGGATTTTCTGTGTATGAGCTGGACAATGGTGAATCCCTTGTTTAAAATCTTCTGTAACAGAACTATGTATTCCAAAGTGGACAAAGGTTCCAACTCTTTTTATTTTTTAATGTTGTTTTAATACTTGATGAAGCAGGGTGGTTGTGGTTGTGTCTGCTTTGTCTGGTGGTTTTCATAGGTCACGTAACACTACAGAAGCAAGTTTTTGTCTCAGAAGCTTAAACTTGAAAACAGCTGTTGACCTAAAAGAACAAGAAAAATCTGACTTAATGAAAACTGCCAGAAGAGATTATGAATTCAGTATGAGAACTCAAAGATTAATGAAAAAATACATATACTTGAGACTCGCTTATTTATGTAAGGTCAGAAAATGCATTGCATTTGTCGTTAATACTACCTCTCCTTCATTACTGATAAGGCACTTTGTATCATAATTTATATGTTTCTTATATGTAAATCAGATTTACATGAAAGTAACTATTTGTAAACATTTTTTTATTATTTAATTATTTAAAGACAACAGAACTTTTCTTGGCTTCTACTTCTTTTTGAAGCACATGTCACTAAAGTATTAGTTGTGTAAGGGGATGAGAATGAGGTACTGAGCTTAGCAATAACTGACTCTCAGGCTGCAATACGAGGCTGCTTGTGTTGGGATACAGATGTTTTTGTTGTGTAAGTTTGGGGAGGTCTTAAACTTAGCCCAAGGTACTGGTATTCTTTTCATAGCTGTAGTTCTCTGGTTCACTTGGTACTTTGGTGTCTGTCCCTCCAAGGACAGAAGGACAGTACAGCTGTAGTTAGGCTGTGGCTCTGGTTTAGCTTTGTGTTCCCAAAGTGGGGGGATTACTGGGGAGCAGTGAAAGCTGAGCAGTTGTGCAAACACAGAAAGCAGAATACAGAGTAGATTTAGCAGCACTTCAGGGCACAGAGCCTTGGAGGTACTTATGTCTGTGTACACAAGTTGTACATGCAGTTTGTATAGTTCTACTTACTGGGGGAGGAGGGATAATGTTTTATTTATAATTTATAAACAGAGGCATTTTAAGTAATTGGCTTAAGCTTCATTAAAACTGGCTAGCACAAAAACTCATAGACATATTTGTCCTGATCCAGCACTAAAATATCTAGTCTCATCTGGGCACATAAGTTACACAGGATCTTGTACCAGCACTTCAGATTTTGTATGTAAGGGTATCTTTTTTTAATTTCTAGAGAGGAAATGTAGAAGATGATCTTCCCATAAAAACAGCTGGGGAACTATAGGGAAAAAGAAAATGTCACTTCAGACTGGAATAGAGCAGCAACCTGGTACTCTGTGCCCGTGCCCAAAATTCCTTGACTACTTGTGGAAAAGGACTTGAAAATCTGAATCTCTCACGCACTTGTAGAGGCTTGTGCACTGTAAGAACTCTGGCAGTAGTGTAGTTTGTCTGTGACTTCTGTTTCCACTGATTTGTGTAGAGACAGTGCTGACCTTTGGCTGTGTAGGTCTGTAATGTTGCCGGGAACAGCTGAACCAAGATCTCCTACAGCCATGGATACCAGGGGCTGACTTGGGCTGGGCTTTGGTATGGATGCTTTGGGAGCAAGAAGGGCATTTGTTTTTCTTTTTCTATTTGAAGCATGAAGAAGGAAAAACCTTCAATCACCTTGTACCCAAAGGTGGTTGGTGCTGCATTTGCTAAAGAGTGAAAACTGCTCGGACTCCTGGTCACCATGTAACTGTCAATGAGATCCGTTTTGGAACACCCTTCAGAGCACCCTGCTGCCATTAACTGAGGAGGAGTGTTGGGCTTACAAAGGGAGGCAAGTCTGGACACATCTAGTTTTTTTGGGGTAGGCAAAGAGGAAGTCCTCAGACCGTCTCACTTGGGTTACAAGCTGCTTCAGCAAGGAATCCTGTTCACTCTGCATTTTGTACTCCGCAGCCACATTTCAACTGTTCCTACCTGTGATGGGACCCAACCTGCTGGGTTTGGCTGGGTTCAACTTGCTCATGATAAATGTGTATGTTTGAGATTATTTATTGAAAATTCTGTGAATTGTTTTTCACTTTATTTTTGTAGGACAACAGTGTTGCTAAAATGCAATTGTTTATACAAATAAATTGAAAACATTACTTTTATGGGCTCCTCTCCTTGTGATTTCCTTCAGCACTGTTGAGTATGAGACAATTCTTTAGCTGGTTTGCTACTCAAGATTACATGGCATTACTAACAGCATTAAATTCTCTCAAGACGTGCCGATCATCCAAATACAGTGATTTTTTTTCCCTTTGGTCACCACTGAAAAGAGATTTCACTGTGCCATCCCCGAAGAATCCAGCTCCTCTTATCCACAGTGGAGATGCTAAAGCTGCTTTCCAGGGAAAGTGCAGTGTTGGGGTTGCACAACACGCCTTGGTGTATCTGACCTCCCTGCTCACCTCCCTGTTCCCCAGCAAGCACAGGCCAGAGCTGTTTCACTTCGTGCTTGGCATACTCCAGAGGGGGAATCTGCTTTGGGATGCCAGTGACCACTGGACCAGAGCAGGGATCTGATCCATCGAAACAGGGACAGGGGTAGCAGGAGCTGGTGCAGCGTGACCCTCTCCTATAATGACCGTCTTTGAGGCCATCCACCCTCCTCCCTACATTGTCACCTGTGATAAGAAATGCGGGGAAGGTGGGAAGGAGACACCCCAGGGGATCCTGCATCTTGTACTGCCTCACTCACCACCCACACCACCCAATGTCACCTCAGGCCCCTTCTGTGCTCAGTCCCCCACTGTCGTGCCCCTCTCCACTGTCTCTGGTGCTGCCCCATCCCAGTGTTGGTGCCCTGTCCTCTCACAGCCTCTGTCCTTCAGCCAGAGCCACCTTCCTTCCAGCCACCCAAAATCATTTTTGGTCCAAAGCTCATCCCTGTGTCCCGCAGGTCAGTATTTCTGACAACCCTCCATCCCTGAGAATATGACAGTTCTGCCTCTGCTTTGGAGCTCCTTTCTGTCTCCACCCCTGTGCAGTTCCTTCATATTCCTATTGTACCCAGGCTCCCAAACACCCTCAGCAATATTCCTCAGCTTAAAATTCAGTCCTCCTCACTTTAGTGACCATCTTCAGCCGCAAAAATGCAACATCCCGAGGACCCTTCCTAAAGCATCCCTCCAGTCCCTCTCCTGGCTACAAGCAGAGGCTGTGGGGGAACAGAGACGGGTACATACCACGTATGAGCAATGTGGGGCTTTTTTTCTTTAACAGCCCGTCTACTCATTCTCTCTGCAAGCTAATTAATTTCTGACATGTCCCTGTTGTGAGGGGAAGCTGAGCAAGGGAGTGAGCAAAGACAAGGCTGGTCACCTCAGCGGGAGGATGATGGGCTCGGCCACGGCCGCCGAGGTGCTCACAGGGAAGCCCCACAGGGAGGAGGCAGCAGCAAGGTCACCCACGGAGAAGGTGTTCTGGGTGCCCTAATTAGGGAAGGGCCAGTCTAGATGGATTCACGCATGCTGGATGAGATAGTTTGATCACAGAGGAGCTCCTCCTTCCCTCTGAGCAGGGGCACGTCCTGATGATACAAAAGACAAGAATGTTCCCCAGAGAAAAAAACCTGCTCTGCAAAATGCTTGCTCTCCAGCCTGGGCTGAGGGAGCTGTTTCACCCAAGGCAATATCGTGCAGGAGGGAAATCCATGCAGGCACACGAGAGCTCCATGCTTTGGGAGCAGGTCACCAACAGCATCACCTTCACCAAGGGCTGTCCCACACGTCACTTGCTCGTTGCCACTGCGTAAGAATTCCTTACGCTGCTGAGTCGGAGCCCTGCAGGCACCTGGCCACGTTTGGTTCTCCACACTCACTGAGGTGTGCTGACCTTCAGCTGGAGAACAGTGCTCCCAAGGCAGCTGCTTTGCCTGGATTTCAGGAGACATTTCTCCCACAAGCAGCTTCTGCATTGCAAGAAAATACTTCTATTTTCAGCACCAATCCAGAAAAGTCAACAGGTAGTTTGACCAAGCTGCAGGAAGGGTAGGAAGGTAAGAGGGAATGGATACATCACTTGTTCCCTGCCTATTCACAGCTACTGAAATAAGGGAACGGCTCTGGAAAAGCTTCTTACAAATATGTGCTGTTTCCTGCAGAAGACCAGGAAGGAAAATACCTAAATGTTATAAGAATATATATATAAAAATAGGACAGAAAGGAATGGGCAGCAGTTCTATATGGTAAATACGGAAAAGGAGGAGAAGGGAGAAATCCTAATACACTCTAAATATGGAAAAGAAGGTGAAGGGAGAAATCCTAATATACTCTAAATATGGCAAAGGAGGTGAAGGGACAGATCCCAACCCCTTCGCTAAAAGGCATGAAAAGAGTCACACAAGGCAGAAATGCAGCAGTATATCAAAGAAATATCATATGGAAAAAACTGTCCTTGGGAAGAGCTGAGTGCTCCTCTTCCTTTAATTGGGAATTTCAGTTTGGAAATAACATTATACTGATATATAGATATATATGATTGCTTTCTAATAGTGGTTTTTTCCCTTTGATGCTTTTTTTTTTTAAATTAGTATAAAATCTCCAGTGACTCCTGTGCTCACTCTACTCTGTAAGTCCAGACGTTTTCATTAGTATTGGCAAGAAGCAAGACAAACAAGAAAGTAGATGTCGAGAAAGTGAGAAGGGCAAAGGTAGCACAAGAAATTCACCAGTTTTCCTTTCTGGGATTTTCTTGTCTGAAAATCCTGAGCCCGCACAGAAATCTCAGTGTTCACTTCCAGACACACTAAAGCTCCAGAAAGCAGAGTCAGAGGTGGCCTGGGCAAGCTGGGAGCTGAGCACCTTGGGGAGAGGGAGCCTGTCAAAGCTGGTGAGATCTTACCAGTTTGCAACTGGGAGAGGGCAGGGTACAAAGCTTGACTCATACTGGTTACTTGTCCTCAGTTCTGGGCAAGCTGAGCTGTTGCATCCAGCAGGCATTCCCCACTGGGTAGAAAGCAAAGCATGGAAACCCCAAATCTGGGGAAAGAAGGAAGCAGGCAAATAATACTCGTAGCATCTATTTTCAAACCAACCCTCTGCATACCCACTGAGGATCTATGGATCAATGCCCCATCCCTGGAAGTGTCCAAGGCCAGGTTGGACAGGGCTTGGAGAAACCTGGCGGAAGGTGTCCCTGTCTGTGGCAGGGGGTGGCACTGGATGAGCTTTAAGGTCCTTTCCACCCCAAACCAGTCTGTGATTCTATGATTCTGTCTAGCCCAAGGAAAGGCATATTTACAGGAAGTTGAAAATAGATCGCAGCCTCTAACCAACTGTAGCCCTAATATCTTTTTTCCTGTTCAATCACTGGTACTTACCTGAAAGGGTAAAACACGAAGTTTCACACAACTGGGAGCATCCTGCTTGCAAGTGTCTCTTATCTTTAATCAACAGAATCATTAAGGTTGGAAAATACCTCCAAAATCAGAGTTGTAGTCCAGGCTTCTGTCTTAGGATAACTCCCAAAATACTCACAAAACAATGGAGGAGCTTCATTCTTGCTGTGTATTTTATTTTTCCCAGTAACCAGGTGTAGCTCATCACTGCAGGCTTACACCCTAACCCCAACTCTGTCCCAACCTGCCCTACTGACAGGGAACTTTAACACCCATTCATTTTCCCCAAAAGCACTGCATTTGTGATTGACTTTTCTGTGGGAGCGCATTTTAAACACACACACACAGCCCAGGGTGGGCCAAGGAATGCAAGCAGTGCACTCTGAGCCCCGTGCAGGCTGGAGAAGGCATGCTTCCCTCACCTTCCTATCCCTAAACCATGAAGATCTTACCCAAAGAAAACGCTTTCTGAGGCATTCATCAAAGAAACACTGCAAGTTGCACAGGCTTTGGCTAATAAGGATATTCCTGAATGTATTCTGGTGGCTCTTCAGGGGCAGGAGATGAAACCAAGACCCCGAGAAGCATCACAACTTTGGGGTAAAATCCCAGCTCTGTGAGCCTGCAATAGAATCTTTGAATATGGTTTTAGGCACCAAAAATCATCAGTGAGCCACGATAGAGCAACAAAACACAGCTAAAAGCCACAATGTCAACTCCAGATACGCTCTTCAGCACCTTCCAAACCTTGCCCTGAGAACTGACACAACTTGATGGCCCTTCAGTTGTGGCTTTGCAGCCTGTTGCCTAGACAATATTAATTATTCCTGCCTGACAAATAATGGCAGAGTTGCTAAGGAGCAGTTGTAGGTACTAATTAAAACAAATCTGTGTTGAGCTGGCTGGGATGTGAAATAGGAGCTCTTACATAAGGCGGGGATGTGTGATGAGGTGATCCAACCTCATCCCAGAGCAGCTGCTGAAAAGGTATCATGGCAAGTGAGACACAGGAGGAGAGACCATTCCAAGTGAATCAGGGCTGAGATTTTTATAGCACAGAATTTCAGTGAAAGCGGGGGGGGGGGGGGGGGGGGGCTTTTTTAAA
>JAWMRA010000005.1:25130703-25142870 GCA_035584735.1 Pseudotriccus pelzelni | reverse complement strand
TTTTTGATTGCAAATTCTACTATTTGTTTAAAAATTTATGCGTTTTGTTAAAATTTTTTTGTTGTTCTAAAAATTCAATTTTTATGTTGAAAATTCTTATTTATAGATCGAAAATTAGACCTTTTTGTAAAAAATTCGCTTTTCTAAATTAGAAATGGACTGATTTTTGAGAGTGTGCAATGAATTGGTAGAATTTCGGCCAAAATCAGGGTGTATTGCTGGCACTGGAACAATGACCCACCTTCTTTTGACTGTTTGCTGGGTGCAGTGTTTCAGTGTTTGTCATCAGAACTGGCCCAGTGTGGATGGTAAGACAAGATTTCCCAATCTGATCATTAAGTGGATCAATTAAAATATATAAAACTATACCAAAAGCAAGCTGTCATTACTGTACAGTAACCTTGGATGTTCTCAATAATCTTCACTCTATATCAGGTGTGGTTTTCATTCAATTATAAGAGCTCTCCTGCTGAGTAGGTGGAGATGGAAACTTCAGTTCAGTGTTTTATCCATGTGTTCTTCCTCAGTTTGAAGGAAGAAAAAGGATATTTGCCTCATTTTGAGGGAAATTTGAGGAGCATATGAGCACCCTCCATGAAGGCCAAATTAACGTGTGCCCTAAGTATAGAACAAACATTGGAACAATTAAGGAGAGAGGAGACTTTGAAAAGCACTCTGCTTCAGCAGAGCCCAGGGGATTGGTTTCTACACCTCTTGGTCACTTCCCGTAACATCTCCAGAGATCTGTCTGTGAGTCAAGTCCACACCTCCCCCAGAGTGCCAGCGAGGGCTCTGGATCCCTTAGGAAGTAGGGGCCAAATGTGTGAGACTTTCCAGTAAAAATACCACTTTAAATAGAAAAAAAACAAGGGCAGGCAATGGTTTACAGCGAGCCAAGTTCAATAGTGTTTCACAGCCCGATTTTTAAATGCAACAGCAAAAATAAAACCATTTTTCATATGAGGCTTTGTGAATAGAGAATTAAAATCCCCAGGGGGCCTGATTTTGTAGGATGTTGATTTCCTCTTTGAAGTCACTTCCTCAGTCACCCTTTGTTGTAAATATTTCTGATAACTCCCTTTAAACCTTCTTTGCAAACAAGTGAACATTTACCACCATCTTCTTAAATATTTGTTTATTCAGTGGTCAGGTGCACAATGACTTCAGCTGTCACATCCAATGTGACGCTGGTGAAGTTGCACATGATTTGAATAACGTTGGGCTGCTGCAAACATGATTTGCAAGGTGTATGTCCTTTCCTAGGCACAAGGAGCTATTTTAGCAGTACTTCCCACTCTCCATCTTCAGTGGATGCAATGGCAAGACAAGTACAAAGCCCTTTCCCTCTGTAATTTGTTAAAGAACTGAAAAATCTGCAGGTGCCACTCAACATAAAACAGCCCCTTGGGATGCTTAGTGCAAATAAAACACACTGAAGAAGTCATCTTTAACTGTATATCAGATTTAGAACTGGTTCTAGAAAAATTAAGAGCTTGTCTACATCTCCTGATATTGCAAAACTGGACAGGGAAGCTCCCCTGAAAAGGTTCCCATGAGATTTCTGTCACTTCTGATTTCAACCATATACTACAAGACCAAAATGCAATACAAAATTTTTAAGGTTTTTTTTCTACTTCCCCTACAGACCAGGAAGCAGGAGACAGACTGAGGGACTATTGGCTTCAGCAATTTCATAACAGTTTTTCTGAGAACAAATTAGATTGAATGGAGGATGTGCAACTCCTCATCACATTAAATCTGTTTGTTTATTCTCAGTAACTACAAAATTTACTGGAGGAACTGGAAGTCATGTAAATCAGCCTGAGTGACTAATAAAATTTTTATTTATTTGCCTCTAGCTCCATTTTCTCAGGCAGATCCTTCCTGTACAGAATAAGTTACACTGCTCATGATTCAGCATATGAATGGGGAGGCAGCACGAGAGGTTATGAATAAGATTCTTTATCATTAAATGGCCATAAAAGCACCCACTTGAATGAAGTTTTGACAGAGCAATTCATCATCAGATTTTAGGCTAGTCTAGATTTGCTTGACTTGCACAAAGCCAGCCCCACCTTCCAGTTCACAGCCACACTCAGTTCTCCTCAAATCAAGTTCTCCTTACTCCCTTGTTGATGTTTAATCACAAGGAATGTAATGACTGCACACTTTCAGTTCCCTAATAAACCCCTTCCTTGTTTCCCTCCTGCCCATCCTGCTTCTCATGACCCTTAGGGCACAGACTCAAGGGTGCAGATGAGAAGAAGTGAATTTACTTCAGCAAATTTACTTTGAAAAGGAGTTTCATAAAGGTCAGGGTTTCTACAAATTTTGCTTTTTAATTTAACTGAGCTGTTTTGTACCAATATAAAATCTCTCCAAAAGCTTGAAAATGTGAAAATTTGGATTTTCAGCCCACTTCTTTTTCCCAGACAATGCTGGTATGATTTAGATTGGTCTAAAAATGGCCAAGTCACATTTATTATCAGAAGTTGAAGGTGAGCAATGGGACCGTTCTGCAGGGGCTCAGACTTTGGGCTTGGTACCTCTGCCAATCCCAGCACAGGGCAGAAGACCTGGGGACCAGCTGGGTGCAGGGAGCAAGATGGGTTTCCTACAAGAGCAGTGAAGCAGAAAAAAGAAGATTTTTAACCGTTTACTGCATGAATGAACGCAACTAACAATGGTGGAATCGCAGGATAACTCAGGCTGGAAGAGCCCTCTGGAGCTCTCTTGTCCATCCTCTGGAACAAACCAGGGACAGCTCTGGGGTCAGGCACCAGGTCTTCAGATGGGTTTGATAAGTTGTGTCTCTGTTTTTTCAGCGTTGTGGGTACCTTCATTTCTAGTATAAGCCTGCTATCCTGCCCTGGAGGTCGTTCAGGCCTGTTTGTTAAGAAGGGATATCATGACTCTTCCCAGGGGAAGGGGAGAGATCTAATCAACTGCAGGCAAGAAACTTCCAGGTTTAAACCAGACCCACAGAAAAGAGCTCTGCAAAATCAGAGCTCCCCAGGGGTGTTGAAGATACCGTGTGAGCACACCTGCAGCCCAAAGACACCTATCCCAGAGGCAGGAGCCTGTGTTCCCATCCAGGGAATACAGCAGCGCTCCGAGGACAAGTGGCACAAAAAACCAGTCTAAATTTTATCCTGTATTCAGGGCTGTCTACTATTATTCACTTTTATTTGCCCTGGCAAAACAAAAATCAGTTGCAAAACCCATTTAACTGTTTTGTATTTATTGCTTTTTAGGTAAGAACTGCTGTGAATCTCCAAATCGAAGTTATAATAAACCTCTTCAAAGTTTTAATCTTTGCAATTTAAAATACTCTTCAGCATTTTCGTTGGCAGATTTTTTTTAGGCTTCTTGATTAGTATTTAAACAAGAATATATTTTTTTATTATTTAAACAAGAATATATTATAAGGAAAATAATATTTTTAATTTAGAATGGAGAATAACATAGGAATGCTGCAATGAGTAAAAGCAAAGTTAATGTCTAAAAGAAATATAGACCTATTATGATAAAGAAATGCATTTTAGGCAATAAATAGCTTCAGCCCTACTGCGCAATGATATCAGAAGTCAAAACAGGCGAAATTAAACCAATTTTAAAATAAATATATTAGTGATAACAGGGGAACACAATAGAAAAATTCCATAGAAGGGCAGGGCTGAGGTTGCCTTGGCTGAATGTAGCATTTAAATAAGAAATGTGGAATTTTACTCTCAAACCCTTTTTTCCTTTTTTTTTTTTTTTTTAATATTTTACAATCTAGCCAAATTCTTAACTTGCCCATCAGCATGGTCCTTAATCAAAAAGTTATAGAACCATGGAATGATTTGGGTCGGAAGGAACCTTAAAGATCCTGGTGTTCCAACCTGTGGCACTCTTTGCAGATGCAGTGATGGAGTTCCTCCTTTCAGACCTCGTGGGCCATGGCCAGAGCTGCAGGGACTCATCTGTGACCTTTTCAAGCTGGGACCTGGACTTTTCCTGATCTCCCACAAAAGCATCTCTAAGGGCAAGTTTATTTTGCTCCATGATATTACGCACATGGAGTGGACTCATGGTGAGTAAGGAGTGAACATGAGGAGCCACGTCCAGTCAGAACTGGAAGACACATGAGTCTGTTTTCACCTCTTTTGTATCCTGGGAAGCAAGGAAATGTCGCAGCTTGAGCCCATGGAAAGTTTTGGACAAATCTGTCTTTTGTTGGAATGTAATACTTTCATGGAAACAAGCCAAGTTCAACTAAACTGTCCTTGGGAAGAATTTCTCAGGTCTAGCAAGGAAATGTCTTGATAAAAACACAGCTGAGAACCTTCCCTTCCATCTGACAGATAGAGGGGAGGTTTAACCTCTCATGGAGGCTCTTGGACAAGTGCTTGGGATAAGCTTTTGCAATGCCTCACTCCTCCAGGTAAGTACATTAGCTTCCAATAAACTCACTGTTGCACAGTCACTCTTTCCCCATCAATTCCTTCCTTTCATTTAAAAAATACCCACAACTCTTAAGTTTCCATTTCTCTTCCACCATGAAATGGGAGAAGTTTTGTAGGATGACAGTTCTTTTCCTGCCTACCACTAGTCCATGCAGATGTTTTGGCACTTCATAATCGGGCTCGTACTTCTCAGAAAGGAATCTGTCTGCAAAAGCAGCTTTCCTGGAAGTGCAGAATATAGAGCTCAGCATGAACACCAAGTTTGGATCAGAAAGGTAATGAGACAATATAATTATAGAAGAGAGGCAAGGATGAACTGCTTGTCCCTTGCTGAAATGCTTTAAAGAGTCTCTGGTTGTTGATGAACCTCTTGCAATCTCTCCACTCCCAAAATTATAACACATTTAGTTGCTAACCAGGTCCAGAAGACAGCAGGCAAGTAGCCAAATGTGGCATTTAATCTTCTGGTGACCAGACTGGCTCTTCTCATGCCAATATTTACATCTGGAGCCTTTCCTTCCTACAAGGAGTCAGCCCATCCTGTAAGTCTTCAAGACCCACCTGCTGTATCCTGGCTTGCCTCTCCCTTTCCTGCCCTTCCTGATCTGCTGGAGGGTGGAAGGCAGCGGGGGAATTCTGCAGGTTGCCAAAGCAGCTCTCCCACCTCCCATGGGGAAACCTGCCTTTGGAACAGAAGTGCCGAAAAGCGGAGCCCAGAGCCAAGCAGAGCTTTGCTCTGGTCCTGCAAGAGGTCAGGGAAACTTTCTGGCCACAAAAGAAACCTGAATGTTGTACAAGGAGAGCCTGTGCCAGAGTTCTGGGGGGTGGTTGGCTGAGATAGCACTGTCTGGACTCTGCACTCCCAGGGCCACGATGCTCTAGAAGGAAGCACCCTGGCCAAAACATGTTTGCACAGCTTGGATGATGTTACTTCAACCAGCACAGAAAAGAAAATGTTTAAAATGGTATGTATAACTTGTTCGAGGTATAAAAGCCTAAAGAAAGGCTAAAGATGTTTAATGTTTCCCTCAGGGGAAGTGGGACAAGGAGAAAGCTTTTAAAATTCCCCCTCTGTGCAAATTTGAGCCATTATCGAGCACAAAACATCATGCTGCAGCACAGCAAAAGCGCCTCTGGGAAGCCAAACATTCATTTAAATTGGCTGGGGGAAAAAGCACCTATTTGTTTGTTCTGGACACTTATGTTGGCCTGTCTTACGCAGGTGTGTGACAACAGAGCAACCAACCCACCCCCCGTTCGCCCCAACCCGTTTCAGCCACGCGTGGTGGATCTGCGGCACTTCACGGGCACGGGAGCAGGGCAGGAGGAGGTGAGAGTGGCTATCCCCTTCCTCTCACCTGTTCCCAGAGGCTGGTGCAAAACAGAGCATCGGAATGCTGGTGGGTCCAGCCAATTATGGACCCAAACCATGGAGTCACCGAGCAAAGTTCAGTCACAGAGTGTTTCCCGTGCAGGGCACTGGACAGTTGGACAGAAAGTGGAGCCTTGGGCTGCCTGCGTGGTCTGAAGTGATCTCAGCATTATGACACACTTGGGAATAGAAGAAAACCCCAGTCCTTTGTGTGGTGCCACGGTCCTTGGGATTTCCACCACAGAGCTGTGGGTGGTGGGAGCAGTGTGGTGTTACAACAGCTGTGGGAGGGTCACTTCAGAGCACATCCAAAGTGTAAGGACATCCCCGAGCCCTCTTATCCACCTCTCAAGGACACCCATAAAGGACACCATGTTAAGAATGTCACACATGGGCACATGGACGCCACGGAAGATGGGGAGAGCCAGAAATAAGAGACCTGCTGCTGCCTAAAGGCAGCGGGGCTGAACTCAGGTGTCATTGCAGCAAGACTGACAGTCTGTAGGTTTAAATGAAATGCTTTGGGATTTGACTGCTGCTCCAGGAGCCTGAAAGAGGGAGGCACCTCCTGGATGCTGGTGGAAGAGCTCTCTGCTCCCTCCTGCCTGTGTGTCCTCCTTCCCCTCTCCTCTAACATTGCTCTCTGCAGGCACAAAGACCTGGAGAAGTTTCCTGTAAAGTCTGTGCAGAGCAGACACAAGTCTGCATTGACCAGCATTGACCTCTTGGCTCAGTGCCTTTTGAAGAGTGCCACATGTTCCCCTGGTGGTGCATCAAGTGTGCTGGAGGAAACCCAGAAATGCATCTTCTCAGGTGTGGATGTTTTGGAAGAAAGACCTGGGAAGGGGTGTTGCTTTGTGGGCTTGTACATCTCAGTCTGCCAACAGATATATTTTGACAGACATTGCTGCATGGAAAAGCAAGTCAGAGTCCTTAGGGCCTTGTGTGCCATGGGCCATTGGGCAGACGTTGCAAGGACCTGGACTAATGTCTGTACTTCCACCTGTGGTTATTGTTCGTTAAGCCCACTTATGCACAGACTCCTTCCACATTTAAGTTCCCTGTGCCTTGTTGTGTGTTAATGGGTAACTCCTGGGAGTTTCCACTGGCCTGAAGTGGTAAGTGCTTCCGCAACTGCAGCACGAACATCTCACAGCCTTCCCTTAAGGCTCCCAAACATCGGCCCCGTGTCGTCAGTGTTCCATTAATTACTGCTACTGATGTTTGTGGTGCTCAGAGGCCTCCATGGGGAGTAGCTTTTGCGGTCCAGAAATAAAAATCAATCACACAGACCTTCATGTGAAGGGCTTCCTCTTCAGAAAGACACAACTCAGCAGAGAAACAGAGCCAGCTGGTGGATTTCCTTGTGTAGGAAAAAACTATCACCAGGAGGCAGAGGGGAGGGGAAGTGATAGGGTAATGGGGGGAAGAGCAGAAAGGGAGAGAAGAAGAGATGGCACAGGAAGAGGAGAAAATAATGAGATGGTGAGAGCAAAGGAAGGATAGAACTGGAGGAAGGGAAAGGGTCTAGGAAGGGAAGAAACGGTGCAGAGTCCCAGCTGTGCAGGACATCAGGCCCGGCAGGGAGGGGCGGCAGACGGGACGTGACCCTCCAGCTGCATCCGGGGAGGCCCTGCGGGGCACTGGGATCCCCCGGCACTGCTGAACCGCCTCCTCCACAGCCTCTGCCATCCAGATCTGCCCTGCCCTGCCTTCTGCTGGCTTCTCCTTTCCCTGCCAGCAAAGAACCCTTTGTCCTGATCGCTCTACCAAAGACATTTTTGCCCAGAAGATGTTGGCTGAGCTCTGACCAGGAGAATTGGATCAATAGAACCATGAGGAAACAGTTTAGGAGTGCCTCTCTCAAAAGGGGGAAACACCCCCCTAGATTATATGAATTAAATGGGGGTTTGAATCCTGGAGGTGCTTGCACTGCCCCACAGAGCAGTTTCATCCTGGAGTGCTGAGTACGTGGGACTCACTCTGCTCCAAGCCCACTGAGGCTGCCAAAGGGTTCAAAGCCAACTTACTTTAACAGATGTGTTTGTGTCACAGATTAACCAAATCTCCTTCAGATAAAAACCATGTGAGGGGCCCCAAGCGTTGCAGTCACTCTCCTATGAGCACAATAGATTTTCCAACTGCAGAGAACATCAGGAAGCGCCCTTCATCCCACTGGGGACTGGGAACTCCCCATCTCCATCAGCAGGAGCTGACAAAGCAGCTGAGGGAGCAGCTAGATGAGAGATGTGAGAAAACCCATGGTTTTGGAACTCTCCAAGAGAGGACATAAGAGGACACTGAGGGTTAGAAAGAGGTTTGTGGAGATCGGTAGGAGATGTTTTTCACCTTCTGGGTAGAAGAAGCTGAAAATGTTATATGGGAGTTTGCAGAAGTACATGGAAAAATTAATTATGGGTTGCTGGTGGGAAACCACATCAAGCTGGGGGAAAATTGCTTGTGCTGCTTTTCCTCAGGCACCACCATGGCAGATGGGAATGTGCTGGAAGGTCTGAAATAGCTTGTCCATCCTTAGTGGCACTGGTCAGCTGTGAGTCTCTACTGGTTGTTAAAAGGCCACATCCCCTGAGATAAAGAGTGAGTTTGTGTTGGGAGCCCAGTTTTGGGATGCTCTGTGCTGCTGGCTGCTGACCTCCCACAGACAGTCAGGGCCAGCAGGACTCCTTTTGACAAATCCCAGGAATTTTTTCCCTCTAAGGAAGGAGGCAAACCCACGGTCCACCTTCTGTCTGATCCTCCTCCAGCCGCTTTGCAAATACAACTGAGCTGTGACTCAGAAGACCAAAAAGAACCTTTTCTCCCCAGAGTAGTCAGTGGACAGGGCTGTGCACCTACAGAGGATGATTCAGAGCATCTTGGATGTCTAAAGCCCTTTGATTTATGGAAAATCTTCCTAAATTGTCTGAAATCGTAAAGATTCCTATGGCTGCCTAAATCATCTGTGACGTACACTAAAGCAGAGGAGGGAGAAATGTGGACTGGAGCACTTGGTAGCCACAGTAAGATGAAAATGTCATGATTCTTCCTTACATGACTTTGAATTACATCAAAGCTGGACTTCAATGAGCCTTTTGGGTCCCTTCCAACTCATGATATTTTGTGATTGTCTGCTTCTACATAATGTGGAATTGCAACTTTCCTGACTTTTAGTGGGATTTGAATGCCTAGAATAACCAAAAAAGATAAACATTATGAAGGCAGAAACGGTTTCTGTCCTCTCAGGCATTAATGCTGTCATTCAAGCAGCAAGAAACTACCCAGAGAATATGGGAAGAATAAAGAAGAGTGTAATCACATCATTTCAAGCCAGAAGAACTGAGAGAATCCTAATAAAGTGAAATCACTCTGGTTTGCAGCCAAAACACTGCAGAGTGAGGACTAGGAAGGCTTTGGGAAAGGCTTGGAGTTGTATCATGGTACTTGAAAAGCTTTTCGCAACCGTGCCCCTCTGCCCAGCTCCCGAGTAGTGGCATAACCCCACGCTTGTTCCAGCATTTGGGAGCAGCAATAATGACTTTTTTGTTTTAATTCTTGGACTCTGACATCATCTGGAGATGGCTGGTAAAGAAGTGTGGCTTCCTGCAAAATGCAGCGACCCAGACTGATGGGTTTTCCGTTTGCTCTGCTCGGTGAGACGCTCTGCTCTGCTGCTGGCACAGCACCCCCAGACCTGCCTGGGACTGAAACAGGAGATTTTCCTTCAATTCAAGAAAAAGAAAGCCTTTAGTGACCTGAACTCATTGTAGCTGCCTGGCTTCCTGTAATCTGTCTTACTTTCACCCATTGCCGCCCCCATGTGAAATACTGTTCCCTAAATGAGAAGTACAGCAATGCTACACACCATAAAGGGTTTGTGCACATTCCAAACTATGCCAAAAGTCAGGCCAGCACTAAAAGACTTCTAACAATGACACCTGACAGGTCTTTGAAGGCTGTAGCATAGTGGATTACTTATAGAATGTAATTACATGGCACATGTTAATGTAACCCACTGCTCCTGGCCTGTTTCGTTTCTGTGCTTTGCATATGTTAATAGTCTGAATTAAAAGACACTTTAACCTCACAACTGGTTTATCTGCCTGCTGTGAATCATCAGTCCCCAGTCTCTCTCTTTTACCAGAAATGGACACCAGGTCTGGCCAGCAGACAGCTTAGGTGTGCGTAAGCAAGCTTAGCAGGACGAGGCAAGTCTGGATCTAAAGTCTGAAACCCATTCAAAAATGCCTGCTCTCATTCCTGTTGGGAAACCTGATTTCATTGGCATTAGTGTGGTATCTGTGTGGTCATCCCACATGCTGAAATGGAAGAATCTATAACTGCTTCTCCATAAGCTTGAATCTGTAAATCAAATACCAAGGACTGGCTTTGAAACTGATGATGGAGGGGAAAAAATTCCTTTGGTAGATCATCAGGAGAAGCCATTGGAGACCTGAAGTAATTTACTTCCAGTCACAGTCTGTCTCTGCAGTTCTCCAGGTGACTTGTCTACATGAACAAATTCTCTGAGGACAGGACAATCCTTCAGAGCAAAGTTTTGGCAACAGAATTTCCCTTCATAAGTGGTTTTGCCTTGTGTGCCTGACAGAAACGCAGCAGCAAAACTCAGGTTGTCACCTGAGGAGACCAGCGTTGGCTGCTGATCGATCTGCAGAGCTTGACTAAAGATCTGTGTGGAAGACACACCATGGACAAAGTAATGCCAGCACCTGAGACACTGGGATATATTAATTAAATTATACTGTATTATATTATATTTAATATAATATTATCTATTGCTTGGAAGAGAGCTGGTGGGAGAAACAGGCTCATAGGAAAACTCAAGCCAGACGGGATCTCAGGAGCTCTCTGGTCCAACCTGCAGCTCAAAGCAGGTCAGCTCTGGGTTCAGCCGAGGCTGCCCAGAGCTTCATCCATGACACAGATATGACCAGGTGGCATTTGGAAGGTGACCAGCACTGCAGTAGTCACTGCTTCTCACTACCCAGCTTGAGACCTGTTCAAATTATCTGATGCAATTTTAAAACAAAAGGATGACGTTTTCCCACACAGCTTGTAAAGCTGCACGATGTTTTGCCATGGTATAATGGCAAAGCCTAGAGTATAAATAGATGTGATAATTAGTGAGATTAAGGAAAGAAGGGCCATTCATTGATTATAAAAATAAATAGATGCAAGTCAGTATGGTCACCCTTATGCTATGGAGGCCACATGAGTTACAGCAAAACATCAGCCCTGGGCTGGGGACACAAGAAAAATCCTACAAATAAGAATTGCAGACATAGATAAAGAGCCACCAGATCTGCAGCATCAGCCACTCTTATCTCCTAAAAGCTGTTTGCAAAGCAGAGAAGCAAGAGCTGACACCATCTCCACACCAGTGTTGTGCAGGGGTTTTATTCTGGAAGGACACTTGTCTACTTCTTTGCAAACAGCCCCTCCCTGGGTGACAAGACCACACTCCAAGGAAATTCCACGTTATGTCACTGAGTTGTTACAGAACCCACATTAGCTCACACATGAGCTCACACAAAACTTTCACAAATACATATTTTTAAGGGCTTAACATGTTCACAAAGGCATTGTTCATGGTGACAGACTATAAACTGTGCAATAACCTGCCAAGGGAAATTTCAGAACCATTCTCATCTGAGTCATCCCCATCAAGGGCATGAAATCGAGAAAAGCTTTGAAACCAACTACCGGCTTCTGAGCCGGAAAAATGACCAACACCCCTCCACACACAGCACCCTTCTCACAACACACAGAAGGAGGATCTTTCACATCACTCGCTATTGCTTTTCTGTTGTTGTCACAGGACCGCACTGTTGACTCAGTCCTGGTGTAGGGCCAAGAGAAAAGATTGTCACATATGACACAATTGGCAGGGAATTTCAACATTTTCAACTTGTTTTCATCTCGGGTTTGTTGCAATTCAAAGAAAAATAGGTTTTCAAGATTTCCCCTAGAGTAGAAATTCTGTAAAAAGTGCTTTCAGAAATACCAACATCAGGAATAATAAGAAATAATAGTGGCTGGGATCAGTGGAAAGATGGGTTTCATCTTCTTGTGGCTTTGTGGTCATGTAGTAGTGATGCAACTCTACACTCTCTCGTAACAAGACTTGCTACCAAAGAAATGACTTAATTTAAATTTTTATTTATATTCATGTGTTTGCCTACAACTCACAAGGACAAATCATAGAATCCTACAATGGTTTGGGTTGGAAGGAACTTTAAAGGTCACCTACCAACTCCCTGCCATGGGCAGGGACACCTTCCACCAGCCCAGGTTGCTCCAAGCCCCATCCAACCTGGCCTTGGACACTT
>JAWMRA010000005.1:25120571-25130603 GCA_035584735.1 Pseudotriccus pelzelni | reverse complement strand
GCATCACCTTAGATTGAATAAACGGAACAGCCATGATAACTCTGTGAGTAAGTGTCTGATTCCGGCTCACCGCAACAAAAGATTGCTGTGACTTATGAAGTCCCACTGAGACAGTTTCAGGTGGCTAAAGCTGCAACGTGGGGTTTGGCTCTGTGAATCCAGCTTTTGTGGGACACTGGGACGTGGGCAAAGTGAACAGGGGGATAACAGCAAAGGAGGGAAAGGGCTGTTATTTCTGTAAGGTGAATAATTCCATCTGTTTGGAGTGCCAAGTGAAATCTAAGGATAGGTGCTGGGTCAAAGCAGGAACCCATCCAGACCGAGCTCCTTTTCAGCCCAAGGCATTGCTTGGACCATCCCTACTGGAATGGGGGTGCAGTCCAAGCCTTTGAAGGCCAAGAGCATTGTCCTGAAGGATGATCCCAACAAGGGGTGCTCATCACCCGCCTTTGGGGTGTCCAGATATTCCAGGACAGTCACAGGATCAAAGAATCACAGACTGGTTTGGCTTGGAAGGGACCTTAAGGATGGAGAGATGGAAAAGGCCACTGGATTTCTGTGGGAAGGATTGAAGGGTGGCTTTGTGTGAGAAGCTGAGCGTGAGGGTGCAGGTGGTGATGATTCCCAAGGTGCCCACAGGAGCTCCTGGGAGGTCCTTGCACTTCATCCATGAAGTGTGGAGGCCCTGCCATCCAGGTTTTGTGCTATTGCAGTCACCCTGCCTGGAAAAACCCCCGTGTTGCAGCTTTGGAGGCGGCACAGGCTGTTGTCTGCCTGTGCTGTTTGTTGTGTAGCACATGATTGTGAGCTGAGGCTGTGCTGGGACACCCCAGGGCAGCTCTGAGGGGGGTCTGGCAGGAGGAGGCGGATCAGCCTCTCCACGGTGCCTGGGCAGGCGCTGGAGCAGAACTGAAATGATGCTCCACGGCACCAAACTGTCGATTTTCTTCTGCCCTTTAACAAGAAAAAGAGTCTTTCTCATTTCACAGTGGGGAGAAGGCCAGGTTCAGGTTTTTCTGCAGGTAGTTTCTGTAATGAAATGTTGCAGTGTCTGTCCCTGTAATCCCTTGGGGATGCTGTTATGCATGGGGACGGCTCTGGGAAGGGGCTGGGGCAGATAGTTCTCAGTAATAGAAGTTTAATGTTGACCAGGGTGTTTTAACCAAAGGAAAAGTCTCATTGCTGCATTATCTAATGCACCACAGGGGAAAGGGAGAAGGGAAAAGAAGGCAGAAGTGACAGGTGGCTGTTGGTTCAGAGCGTGGTGAAGGAGGAGGAATCACTGCTTTGGTCCTGGTGTCAGCTGGGTTTGAAATGGGGGTTAATACAAATAGGAATGAACAATATCTCACTTTAACGTTGCTGATTCATAAAATCATGGAATGGTTTGGGTTGGAAGAGACTTCAGAGCTCATCCAGTGCCACCCCTTTCCATGGGCAGGGACACCTTCCACTCGCCCAGGTTGCTCCAAGCCCCGTCCAACCTGGCCTTGGACACTTCCAGGGATCCAGGGGCAGCCACAGCTTCTCTGGGCAACCTGTGCCAGGGCCTGCCCACCCTCACAGGGGACAGTCCCTTCCCAATATCCCATCTGACCCTGCCCTCTGGCAGTGGAAGCTATTCCCCCTTGTCAAAAGTCAAGATTTAGGGAGCCGTTCTAACATTGATCAAGACACTGTATATTTTTGCACAGAATTTGACATTACACAGTATGTGTATCTCACAGATCTCCTCATTAGAATATATTTCAAATTTTCAGAGATCCTGAGCCATCCTCTAATAGCCCTAACATGTAGTGATGGGTAAATGGAAATGTCCTTTTTCCAGTATTTATGTGGCTAACTATGCACATGGGAATAAGTTCAATTCCCTGGATCTGAGAAGCAAACAAATACATGCCTAGAAGTATCTGAAAGCATATGAATCATCAGTCCAAGCACCACATACTCAAAACCTCTAGGAACCAAAATCAAATATTTACAGGAACTCACTCCCCCTGAGAGGGAAGG
Source organism: Pseudotriccus pelzelni (assembly GCA_035584735.1). NCBI lineage: Eukaryota > Metazoa > Chordata > Aves > Passeriformes > Tyrannidae > Pseudotriccus > Pseudotriccus pelzelni. The sequence goes on along the minus strand of JAWMRA010000005.1, from coordinate 25,128,593 downwards.
TAACAAGACACAGAAAATCCTTTAATTCTTTAATCTGTTGGATGCTCAAACACATCCTTCTTGTCCGTACCTTCTTTCCATACAGTGGAAATAAAACTCTCACGTATCAGGTGGTAGAACAAGATTGTTTACTTTGAAAAGGAGCTCTGCAAAGCCATGAACTAATATCTTCTGTTCTCCAAAGGTTTTGGTGTTTACTGAGTGACTCACAGAATAAGCATGTAAACATGGATTAATCCTTTATACCATGTATGCAAATAATGACTCTTTTTCTCTAATTTGCCATTAAACACGGCATGTAAAGGTCACCTTGGCCCTAAAAAAAATGTCCAGGGATCTGCCCAGGCCTGTAAAATATCAACAGCATCATGTAATCATATCAGAGTTAAACTCTACCTTCTAGAATAAACACTTTTAAAATTTTTTTTCATCTGTAAGCAAAGATTCTGAGGCTTCTTCACTTCTATAAACATCCATGGCAGCTCTAAATACTCTCTCCTGGCAACTCATGGTTCAGTAGCACCAATTACAAGCAGACTCTCATCCTAATATCATCTTGATTATTTGACAGGGTTAATAGCCAGGTAAGAAGCTGGAGACATGGTGCTTCCCCAGCACAACAAGAAAGCAGAAATTCAAGTGTCACAATGTGCTTTTACATTTAAAGACACAAGGAAATCTCTGCCTTGAGATGTTTTTTTGTCTTCCAAACTGAAATCAAGTTCTCACAAAAATAAGAAGTGTGGTTTGGGAATTGATAATCCATGGCAGCCTTGTCCGGACTGAGCCCCAAATGGGGGAGGCAGCACACAGAGGTGGGAGAAGGGACAGGCTGCAAGGGGGAAACTTGGACACAGGGCCCAGGCGTGCAGGGGTGGCATCAGGAAAGCCCCAGCTCACCTCAGGCTGACACTTGCAGGGAATGTCAAGGGTAGTGAGAAGAGTTCCTGCACCTGCATGGGCAGGAAAAGGCTGGACAAGGAAAATGTGTGCCCATGGCAGGGGCTGGGGGATGATCCAGTGGCAGGTGGTACAGGTGGGAATGAGGTGTTCAATGCCTCCTTTGCCTCACTGTTTTCCAGGAAGCTCTCCCAGGCTCCTGAGCTTAGAGACAGGGTTCAAGGAGGAGAAAATCTACCAGTGGTGGGAGAGAATCAACTCAGGGTCCCCTGGCAAATCTTCCCCCGTACAAGTCTGTGGGACCTGATGGGTGACATCCACTGGTGCTGAGACACTGCCTGGTGTCCTTGCAGGACCAGTCCATCATGTCTGGAAGATCGTGGACTGCCAGATTTCTCCTTCAGCCATCACCATGTCTGGTCCATGTGGCTGCACCGTGTCACAACTGGCCCCAGCACAGGTAGCCCTGACCTGGGATGGGGAAAAATTCCACTCGTGGCCCTGAAGATCGAACCTGCCCAGGTTGATCCTAGGAATACCTGTCCTCCGGGAGATTGCAAGAGAGAGGAGAAAAATCAGTCCTTGACCCCCAGCTCCCTCCTGCTGCAGAGCAGGTCAAGTGATTTGCACAGGTCAGGGATACACCCATGAATAACCTCGTGGCTCCAAAGTAGGCTCAGATTGCACTTCAGAGGTGAATTTAAACTGACTGATGTTCAAGTTGTTGCTGTCCAGGTCCAGAATTCATGTCAAATGTCTTCAGCTAAAATGCTTGTCCCTACCTTCAGCACTCAGTGCGTGCTGGGTTTCACTGGAAGTGAGCCATTGGGAAAGTTACTCCTTTTCAAAGAAGAAAAGGTCCTGAGATTAAAATTAGATTTCAAGTCCAAAGTATTTCAATCAGTCATGCTGACATTAAACCTGAGAAAATGCTTTTCAGATGGATCCGAGACTTTTCACCACTTTTAAAAAATCCATTCATCCTACACCTGTGCTGATAAACACATTCCCAGTGGCAGCATTCCAAGGACTCTGAAATACCCAGATTAGCAAAGCTGCCCAGCGGTCTTCCTTAAATGTTACTCCAATTTAAACAGACTAATTTAAAGAAATTTAAATACACTAGTTAAATGAAAATACAGTCTTATCCAATTTTAAATACAGAGTTCAAGTGACTTAGTTGATTTTAAAAAAGGATTCAAACAGCAGAAACTTCACCAACTCTTTCACAATTTGCTTAAGCAATGATAGCACTGAAAAAAGTTGCAGTCAGAAGAATGAGTTTTACTTTAATTTCATTGCCTTCAGCCATTGCATGGGTCTTTTGCAATATATTTCACTCTGCAACACTTCCTGTCACAGTAGTAAGTGTAAATCACCCCAGTTTTGTTTATAATGTGAATAAAAAATGTTTTTCGTACATAATAATTCCACAACTGGAGGTGAAAACAGGTGGATTTTTTATTCCTTGTCCAGTCACTGATGACAATAAAACCACTGGCCATAAAAAAGATTAAGTAAAGTTGCTTTGGCCATCCATGGTCTTAGGGAATCTGTTGTCTTTTACATCCTGCCTGGGGCAAGGGGGAAAAAAATTATTTAATTCAAGTGTTTTTCCTTTAATATTTTAACAAGGACAATGGGCATAATGCAATGCAGTTATGGCCTCTGTGCAACCTCCCTAAAACAAACTGGATCTGTACAGGGTCTGGAAAACAAAAGCAGGGAAAAAGAAGTGTTGTCTCAGGCAGGAGAAGTTCAGCCCCCAGGACCTGTTGCCTGGCCCAGAGAGGACAGCCCACATCCACAGAGCAGATCCTGACACGCTGCCCACCTCTCCTGCCGTCAGTGCTTTCACCAGGACATGGCTCTGGGATTATTTCTGTTCAAACACACCACAGAACATTTTAGTGCATAGTTTTAGTTTTGTCAGAATCTCCTTACTCTGCTGAAGACACAAGCTGGGGAACAACAGATTTGAGGCCCAAACCTCAAATGGATTTGAGGCTCCCCAGTCTGAGCAAGGATTAGGAGCCAAGGAACTGATGTGAGCAGTGGGCACTAGGGTGGTGATTTGGAGGGCAGTGCCCGACTCTCAGCGTCACTCTGGGCAGAAGGAAGGGGCAACGTGCCACACGTGCTCACAAGCCCAGGGGGGCCATAGCATCTCCAATCACAGAGGTTTTCAAAACCCAGCTGGTTCAAACCCTGAGAGACCCGGTGTGACCCCAGAGCTGACCTGCCTTGAGCAGGAGGCTGGACAGGGAGCTCCTGAGGTCACGTCCAGCCCGTCACCCTGTGACCCCGTGCCACGGACGTGGCCCTTGGTGCCAACACCAGCCAGCAAACACAGCATGGCCCACATCTGGGACACAGCTGACTTCCTGCACTTCTGCAAAGACATTTCACTGCAGGATATATGATCCACGAGATCTAGAGGGATCATCAGCTGACTATGTGGACAGCTTCCTCCCACTTACACAACCGGTGACCTAGCACTGAGTTACGCACTATCAATCCTTTCATCTCGAGGAATGAAACATCATTTTCGTGGATTTACAGCCCTTTTCCCAGGACCAAATGCAGTCACTGTTTACATGTGTTAAGTTATGCCGCAGTACCCACTGCTGATCACGCAGTTATTAATGTTGTGTTAATTGTGCCTCCATTTTTTGTGAAATTGAGAAAAAAAATAGTTGTGTAAATGTCAGGTGGTGTTTTGGAGCAGGTGACAGCTCTGATCTAACCACTGACACCCTTTTCCATTGTTATTACTAGCCTTGTGCAGGAATGGGATCTGGGAAACCTTCGAAGATCATGGAGAAAAAGAAATACTGAATTTGCAACCAAAAGTATTCCCCTGGTTTCTGAGGGCAGAAAGAGCAGCCCCACGTTGGTCATTGCAAAAGATTCATCTACTCTGACAGGGGCAAACACCACATGTGAGCAGCCCTTGGCGGTCAGGCACTGGCACAGCTGCCCAGGGCAGTGGTGGAGTCACCATCCCTGGAGGGATTTAAAAGCCACGTGGATGTGGGGATATGTGTTAATGGTGGCCTTGGCAGTGCTGATTTAACGTTGGATCTGACGGTCTGAGAGGCTTTTCCAACTTCAGCAATTCTTGAAACCTGTGCAAGATCATTTGCTTTGGCTGAGGGCAGCTACACTTAATTGTTCTGATTTTATGATCTGCTGTGTTTTCCAACTTAGCAGTTTCCTGATCTCCCTAAGTCCTATGATAATTTCAAGGCTGCTCTGCTCCCTTAGCCTCCTGATTTGATGACAGACATTGGCTTTGCAATAGATAACTCCACGGATAGAAAGATAAATATCCTGGTACAACGCTTGAGGAATTAAGACTTTCTGCATGCCGCACTGCTCGCTGGCACGTGCACAGAGATCCCTGACAGCAGCATGAGAGGGAAGGAATTGTGGTGTCTGGATTCCTGCAGCCATGTAGAAAGTGTGTGTATGTTCATGATCCACCGCAGCAGCCAGCAGCACAGGCATTTTTGAAGCAAAACCTGGGGAAATCTGTCCCAAAGAGCGACATTTCTGGATGTCTGAGACATGAGGTTGGCTCCAACATGTGTTGGAAAAGAGGCAGTGTCTGCTAGACCTCATCTGCACTGTTCCCTTCACATGTGGTGGTAATGGTCAGCCCTCCTTGGTGCTGTGCTTTGAGGAAGAAGAGGAAAACAGCACCAACAAGCAAGTTTTGACAGGACAACTCCCAGCTCTTCTGAGAGGAGCGTGAGCTGAGAGGAGCGTTTGCTCTCGCTGAGCTCCATCACCCACGGCAGGCGCATTTTGTGGTCACGCTACACCCAAAAGTGTCACTGAGGCCCAGAAATTCTTGCATCCTCTTTCTTTTCTAGGAAAAGCTCCCTCAATCAAGATCATGGGCTCCAAACAGACAGAGCAGCAGAACCTGATGAAACTTGATTGCAGCCCAACCGGGGCTCACGAGCCGTCCTATCAAGCCCACATGGGGTTGTTATCAAGCTCAAGTTACTCAAGAGAACAAGCTATTCAATGAACCTGGTTTGCATCAAACCCCTCACCCTGCCCTTCCTCTCAGGTCCTTCCTATAAAATGCCAGAAGTGTTTTATTGTGGATGTACATGCTGTTCTGAACCCAGCGGTTGAACTTATTTTGCTTTCCAGTGTTTTTGATAAGATACAAAGAAGAGTTTCCTAAACCCCAAGTTTCTCCCTTCCCATGATTCAGTAAAGTTAGTGGATAAGTTTGTTCCTAGAGGCAAGGCACGAGGCATGAAAGGCTCTCCTTCCCTAATATCTGCATTTCAATCAAGTTATTCATATTATTAAAGTCAAACTAGCACAGCAAGTTCTACATACCAGTAAAAGTGCAATAAACTATGTCCCCTGTCTCTGTCCTTTACTAGAGCAGACAGTGAAGAGAAATGCAAGTGATCTGCACCTTTTTAGCCTCTTTTGTACCTCTGTGTTTGCTGATGCTTGACAAATACATTAATATTTGACCAAGGCTGTGTCACTTCAGTTTTCCTAATACATGATATAGAAATAATCAGTGGTTTTATTAGGAAAATCTTTGCTGTTTCTTAATGCAAGTTGGGATTAAATATACTCCACTGTGAATCTGGATAGAAAAGAGCCAACCAGTCCTCTGAAAGGAAATAACTGAATAACTGACAGCATTTAAAGACCTCCAGCCCTCCTCACGTTATATCCCAAAGTTTGTCATTGTACAGAGGTAACAGATTCTCTCCATTGAGCAGGTTCTGGGAAGCAACAGCAAATACCTGACTATTTCCAGTCTCTGAGACTGTGGGACAGACAGGGAAAGCTTCCCAAAATCAACTGGCTGATGCAGATTTTAGCAGGATTTGCACTCACCAAACAGGAGACAAAGGGAACATCTTTAGGATTTGGGGGAAATATAAACAGTTCCTGGACAGACTAGCTGCGTGCAGGCAGTGACTACAAAAAAGGGGAAGCCCTAAATTTCCTTGAGAGGGCTTTTTTTAGCCAGCCCAGGGGCTGATGCAGGGTGCCAGAATCTTGCACACGCTGCCAGTGCACAATCGCCCTGCTGTGCCAAGTGCTGCTCCAGGCCTGCACGCTCACACAGGGCCAGCTGGGTTTTCCAAGCCTTTCTGACTCCCAGCAAGGAGAGGAAACAGCTCATTGACCCTTTAACCTGCTGTGTGGGGGGATCAGGGGGTGGGGAAGCAAGCGTGGGCTCTCGGGCTGTGCTGGGCAGGGAGCACCATGTGGGACAGGCAGTCAAGCACAGGCACCATCAGCCCCCGGCCTGGAGAGGAGAGGGCAGAGATCAGCAGGGCTGCAGCTCATCCCGAGGGGCAGCTCCAATCCCTGCTCTGGGGGGACCAGGGACAGCCCCCAGGGAATGGCTGGAGCTGTGTCAGGGCAGGCTCAGGTTGGATCTCAGGGAAAGGTTCTTCCCCCAGAGGGTGGTTGGCACTGCCCAGGTTCCCCAGGGCAGTGGGCACAGCCCCAAGGCTGCCAGAGCTCCAGGAGGGTTTGGATGATCCTCCGGGGCACAGGGGGGGACTCTTGGGGATGGGTTTGTGCAGGGCTGGGGGTTGGACTGGATGGTCCTTGTGAGCCTTCTCTAACTCAAGATATTCTGTAATTCTACAGTTCTATGAAAATGACCACCCAGTTTATATACATAGTACAAAAATAACAGAAGACTGGCAAAAATTGTAAACACGCTCAAGTGAGTTGTAAGACACAAATATCATCCTGATTTTTGAGTGTTGGAACACACGAATATCTTCCAGATTTTTGTTTGTGTTATGTGTTGGACAAGTAGAACAACTGTGTTTAGGTAATGTAGACTTAAAGGCACCACACAGAACATGACGGAGGTTCCTGCCTTGCTGTGGAAAAGATCCAAGCACAAAATGGTAAATTCCTGTGCTAATTCCCGATATACAGCAGGTTTGGGTATCCTCCCCATCCTCATTTGTGTGTGTCTGCCCTGGTGCTGCTTCAGGGACCCCCTGGTTGGTGAGGTAATGAAAATAAGTTCACTTTCAGCACTTGTGGTTTTGTGCTTGTGCCTGCACCCCCTGTGCTGGCTCACAAATATATCAAGAATCACTGAACACTTTGGGATGGAAGGGACCTTAAAGATCATCTCTTTCCAGCCCTCTGCCATATATATCACACCAGGGAAGCCTCAAATTGCAAAGTACTCTGAAAGGCAAAAGCGATTTGACAGAGTACGCTTATAAAATCGTGTCCATCAAGTCTAACAAATATAGACTAAATCTGCAGGGAGACTGACTTTTCAGGACATTCAGATGACAGTGGCACAAAGTTTCCAGCTGAGAAGTCCAGACATCCTTGTTCTTCATGGCATGAGGGATTTCAATGGTCTGGAACCATTTAAGCACCACCCAGTTGGATGCAGAGAGAACAAATGGCTCTTAATGCATTTGTCAGGCTTCTGGTTCATGGGACACTCCAGGAAAGCGTAGCTATGGAATATGGGCTGCAAACACAACCTACAGGAACAGGACCACTGTAAGGAGTCAGCCACAATTCCACAGCAACTTCACGATCTCTTTGCAGTCCTAATTCAGAAATAATTCTCTCTGGAAGGCCAACCAAGCTGAAAAGGAAGAGCAGATGGCCCACTTAACAGAGCAGAACATATTGCTGTGCTGAGCAGTAATTAATCCAGTTGGAAACTCTGACTGAGGCAATGGATGATCTCCAGAAGTGCTGGGGGACCTGAGACCCTGACAACACGAACTGTTTGTCTGCTGCCATTCACAAACCCCTGTGTGCTGGGCTGGCCCTGGCTGGACACCAAGAATCCACCAAAGGCATCTTCTGCAACTGGACCTCTGCAAGAGCAGAGAAAATGTCACCAAGGCTTCACGAGTTAAGGACTAAGAGAGGTCCCTTACCAATCACCGGCAGAACAGACTCAAAGTGGGGATAACTATTGAATTTACTACTGACAGGACCAGAGCAGGGGAATGAGAACTAAAACTAGCCTTAAAAACACCTTCCCCCACCTCTCCCTCCTTCCCAAGTTGTACCTCCTCTCCCCAGAGGGGCAGGGAGCTGGGAATGGGGGTCACAGTCAGTTCATCCCAC
>JAWMRA010000005.1:25090399-25114375 GCA_035584735.1 Pseudotriccus pelzelni | reverse complement strand
AGCAGAGCCCGACCCCCCCCAGCTCCCCCCTCCTGTCAGGGAGTTGCAGAGCCAGAAGGTCCCCCCTGAGCCTCCTTTGCTCCAGTCTTAAGGGAGACGGGAAGTTTGTCTTTATGTCAGAACACAACAGGTTTTTTGTTATTTTATTTTTTTAATTTAATTTTATTCATTACTCTAGCATGAATTTACTTATATCTCATGTTTTGTGGCAAGGATGGGCTTATTGGAAAAGAGGAGAACTGAGTAATTCTCATACTCAAGGGTGACCACCACACACAGTAAGAGCGCTCATCTGTTCTCTTGCAGTGTGTGTAAAATTTTTCAGCATTTAACATAGTTATCCATCCATCAGAAACAGCAGTTTGTTTCACTCTAAACTAAAAACACTGTGCACCAATATATGCTTGATTTTGATGCCCCAAGAGGAGGCTGACACACACCTCTTTACAGAATCACAGGATCACAGGGGCGTTTGGGTTAGCAGGGACCTTAAAGATCAATTCATTGCAGCCACCTGCCATGGGCAGGGACACCTTCTGCTGGAGCACAGAAGTCTGGTGGAATTCCTGTGAGAGATTTAGGAAACACTGGTGGATGGTAAGCTCTTCCCTACTTTTGGAGGCATCCCCCAAGCTACCAAAATTGCCAGCAGTACAAATCACTTCATTGCTGAATAACAGAATCAATGCCTGCAGTTGATGATGGTCCATCACCTGGTGATAACTTCACACTCCAGCCCCTCAGAGGCTGCAAATATACAGACCATGAAAGCTCCTGGCAAAGAAACGCATCCCCTCCTTCTGGACACAACCACAGACATGAAGAACTCCAATGATTTTGTTCAAGTGGTTAAAAAAGTCACGGTACTTCGAATTAAAAAAACAGGAATAGCATTTAGAAGCCAGGGGGGTTATTCCATTGCAGCCACAATCACAGGGAAATTTCCTATCATAGGGCCTAAAAAAACAGTTTCTGATGAGGGACAAGCACAGATGAAACACAAAACACAGCACAGAACCCCAAACAGATACAATCTGCCAAATTGTTATGCATGGAGGAGAGCAAGGACCTGGCAAGGGCTACCCTGGTTGGAAGAGAGGAACCAGACACAAGGAAAGGGAATGGGGCTGATTTCCTAAGTGATGCTCAGCTCCAAGAAGCCTTGACATGGTCCCTCCTGCTGCCCCAAGCCACGATCAATTTGACCCAAATAATTTGACAGATGCTGGTCCAACCTATTTTTAAAAACCTCAGCAGTGAGGGCACAGCCTCAGCCCCATGTTTTGCTTTCCTCAGCCAAAGGCACTGGAGTTTGCTACTGGAAATTAAAGCCACGTCTTCTCACTCCGTTGCCCATGGCCAGGAAGAAACAGCTCATTCCCTTCATCCCTCCAAGAGACCTTTCCAGATTAGAGGACGTGCTTCTTTCCTTCAGAATCCAGAAGCCTGCCCACCATAAAACACAACTTAAAGCTGAGCCTACAGAGCGAAGTCCATAAAATATAGCTTAGAGAAGTAGGACTACAGTTACAGGACTCAGGATCCTCCATACCCATGGAAAAAATTCTTGGTTCAAAAAACTTCCAAAGCAGGGTGTGTATGAATCCATTTCTCCATTTTCCTTTGGTGATCAAAGTTCTCCAGACACTGCCCATTCTTGCCAATGTCCTCCCCACTTTAACTGAGCCAGACCTTCTTAGGAGCCCTCAGCCACAACATCCCAAGCACCTCAAATGCGAGGGGCCCTCTCCACCAGTCAACACCCAACCCAGCACCAGGAGTCTGCCGAGAAGCCACTTTGGAAGACAACTCAGGAAATCCAGCAGCACTGCCAGGGCAGGGGTTTGACAGAGCCCCTGTGCCCCACCACAGCTGGACTTCAGAATGCTGTTTTCTTCTCCCACCATTTCCCCAGAAACCCATGAATGTTTGGATCTCAAACAACTGGCACACCCGGGATCACACTCAAACCAGGACTGGAGCTCCCTGGCTGAGCCTAAATGGAGCCCTGGGGCCATGGGTTGGGGTGCAGGAGGCCCCAGCTGAGGCCACTCCACACCTGACACACATTACCTGTGAACACCTTTATTAGCTGTGAAATTCAGCTTTTACAGGTATTTCCACCCCCCTCGGTATCTGGGTTTTATTAACTTAAATAGCCCATCTGTGTTACTTATTATAGCGCCCTATAAAATCTTTCTTTTCCTGAAAGCATTTGCTGCACCCACCAACATACTTTTAATTTTATTTGGTTCACCTTAAAATCCATCAATATTAATGCCTAAATCATGAAATAGCAGACAAAGAACTGCACTTAAGCTGAAACTAAACTTTTAGGAAACAAAGTGTTTCCATTTAAGAAACGTTTTAAGAAAGAGCACCAGGAACAGCAAACTTAATAATATGCTTTGCTGCTGGATTATTTGCTGTGTTTTAGTCTTACAGGCAGTTTTACTGGTTGACTTGTGCTAAGAGTCTGAACTCATTCTGTACTTCTAACAGGCTCATTAAAGTTCAAGCCAGCAGGTTCATATTCCATAAAAGTCAAACTGCCCTTGAAGCACTGTAGGAAAGTGTCTTCTTCTTTATCCTTCTCTTGCTCCAGGTGTCCCAGGCTGGCAGCTTCCATTCTGATCATCCTGATTGAATACGGGCTTGAAAAACTCCTCTTGATAAATGAAGGAGTGAGTGCAGCTCTGGCAGGAACCTCAATAATTCACATGTGCAGTGGCTTTCCCTGGAGTAAATACTCCAGAGAGGTGGCCAAGCTCGTTCTCCTCCAATGCTGAGACACCAGTGGAAACATGGAGGCTGGTAGGACACCCTTCATGAAAAGGAGACCTTTGGGGCACTTCTGAGCACCCTCAAACATATGTTGTGTTGCTGACAGCCTTTCCAGTGAAGCTTTTACCATCTCCACTGGTGGTCCCCAGAGCTGAACTGTTCTTTCCCTAAATTCCTATTTCCCCCATGTGTGTGTCCCTTTCTGTCTCTTTTCCCACCATGCCGCACAGCCCGAGGGCAGTGAGGAGTTTCTCCACACACTCTCTTTGCCACGGCCTTCTGCCCCCTCCCTGAGATGCCTTCTGCTCCCCGATGGACAAGCCAAGATCTGGGAGCAAACACCAAGGACAAGAGGAATGTGCTGAGGTGCGCTGGAAGAGATGTTGGCAGCTCTTTCCATGCCGAGAGAAAGGAGGGATATTTTCCAAATTTTTCCTCTGTGTGTCACCTTTCCCTCCCAGACAGCCAGGGCATTTTCCGACTCTTCCGCACCATCTGTGAGCTTGGTGTCTCTGCCACATGGCTTCATCTGGCCACGTCCTCCTCTGCCCTTCACACTCTTCTTTTCTTGCCTTCCTTGGGCTTCAGCCAGGAAATCCCTCTGAAACACCCAGAAGCTTCCTAAAAATTGCAGGTCCACAGCTGTGGCATCACTGTAAGACACAAGCACCCAAGGAAGGCTCCACACTTACTCAGGAGGTCTGTCTCCCATCTGAATCAAGATTTTGGCTTGTCCAGCTGACAGGAAGTTCATAATGTCTCTGATTTTATGTAGCCTGCAGAACAGCACCGGGCAGACTGAATCTGCAGTAAAGGAGTGTCCAGCACCTGTGCAGTACATGCCCAACAGTGTTTGGGCTTGAACCCACCAAACATCTTTTAAGATCCATCTTATGCAAAAAAAAAACCAAAAAAACCAAAAACAAACAAACAAAAAAAAAAACCACAAAACAAAAAAAAGGCATCAGCAAGAAAATAAATTCTCTTTTGAGCACATAAAACATAAAAAAATTAGTCCTTCACTCATTCATTCACTATTTCAGCAGAATTTTTTTTAAATCAGATGCAATAAACACTTTGAAGCTCAAGTTTTGTTTAGCTTCATGAAAGAGCTAAGGAAACAAATTCACCTTTAAACCTGCAAGGCAAGGCTGAGCAGAATACTCATCTTTAAATAATTACAGTCTTATTGAGCTACACACTGAATTACTTAAAAAATGGATTAAAACTGTACTGCGTAAGGAGAAGCAGAGGGGGCAAGCTGGAATATCAAATAATTCTTCAGCAATTTACTAAATATTTTGCTTTACTTTGGTGCAAGATTCATTTAAATTCAAGACAAACAGCATGATGACCCTGGAAATCAGGAAAATAAACAGGATGCTAGAAAATTCGGGTAGCTGGTTGTGTACAGGGGGTGAGGGGCTGGGCAGAAAAAGAAGTTCTGTGTGAGACAGCATGATCCAACATTGGATAGGTAGGCTTCAGAGAGGAAAGGCAAAACATTACTTAACATTTAATCAAGCTGTTAATGTTGATTTACGTCAGGTATAAATCTAAACCAGCACAGGGTGCTGAAGGGCATGGAAAAGAGAGCAAGCTCAGGGACCAGGCCCAGCCTGGATTGCCCCCAGTGAAATAGCTGCTGAATTAGGAGTAAAACTGGAAAATGGGGATTTTGCCTCATCAAAATAATACAAGGTTTTGATATTCTGCAAGAACAAACCTGCACATGTGTTAGTTTGACAGCGGGCTGGGCTACCCCCCAAAAAGGCAGCACAGCCACAGCTGGGAGCACCTCCCTGTTGAGAAGCTCCACCAACAGCCACTCGCCAACACGTGGACAAAGACTCTGGCAAAGAGAGAGAAAGATGAAGCTCTCCAGCCTTTGGAGTTGAGCACACACATGATTGTGAAAAAGTGAATTTCCTGAGCAATGCCAAAGCTTCCCGGGCCTAAGTTCTGAGAAGTGGCGTCCCAGTTAAACAAGATTACAGCTTAGAAACTTCATGTGGAATTACAGAAAAGGAAAACAACAGCACTTATGGATAAAATCTGAATAAACTACAAACAGTGCAATCAAAACCTTTCAGAAGACAACAAAACAAAGTCCTAGTTCTCCAGGTGGGGGGAGAGAAACCCGGGGGGAGAAGGGTGGAGAAGGGGGGAGAGGCTGCAGGCAGGACTGTCCCGGCACTCCGGAGCTGCTCGCAGCCAGCGGTCAGTCCTTTCTCCCACAGCCCCGAGGGCAGAACACCTCGCTCTCAGATGGGTCGGTCTCTCTCTCTCAGTCGTTCTCTGCAAGGTGTCCCGTGGGAAAAAAAAAACTTCCCCTAGAGAAAAGAAAAGGAGGCGGCAGAAACCGCCCCCCACTTTCCTGGTGACAAGGGGTATGTACTCCCCAAACCCCCGAAACCCAGGATTGCCTTCCTGGCCTTAGCACTGCTCTGCAGTTAAACCCCCAAAACTCATTTCCTCTTCGTTCCTCCGTTCCACTTGGCAGCGGGGGTGACCCTGGACTGCCTCAGGCAGCCGTGACAGGTACCCTCTGTCCCCGCACAAACCTGGATGGATGGACGGGAATAGCTCTTGCATTTTCTCACGTGTGACACCATGATGTGACACCACTTCGAAGATTTTTAGGAGGGGAGATAAAACTCCAAAAGTCAGTTTTCCACACAAAACCCCTTTGGGGTTGTTCTGTTGTGAACTGCTCAAAATGCAGGGGGTGGACAGGTTAAACAAAGAGGAACTCAACACACCCTCCCCAACCGTTTCAGAAGAGCCTAATTCAGGGGGTTTTTTCCCTCTCAAAATGCTTCAACTGAGGCACAGCTGATCTGCCCTGGCTCCATTCTGCTTTGTCAGCCCCTTCTCCCAGAGGGAACAGCACAGGATATTGCTCCAATTAAAGCCATTTCCCTTGATATGAGTCTCTGGAGGTTATAACCGAAGGGATAACTTTAAACTGTACATTCAGCCTTCTGGGTAGTTATTTCACAGGTTTATTTAAGTCTGGTTTTAATCATAGCTCTTCCTGACCTTTGTCAGCACCTCCATGTTGTGACATTCCCCAAACCCTCCACCCCTCTGCAGCACAACTTGCAACATTCATGTTGCTCTGAGGAACATACACTATAAAAAAGGGGATTTTTCACTAGCCTAATGAAAATCCTGAACGCCAAGTTGCAGAGTTACTGTTCATCCTGTTACACTTTTGGTATCTCTCATCCCACACCGGCTCTGCTCTGCTGGGTTCACCCATTTCAGGGAAAATACAATGTTTTTCCCATTCCAATTCAGAATAACAAAGAGACTCAAAAAATACAGGCATTATGAAGACTGATGTGTTTTATGTTTTAGTATTTTACTCTTTTTACCTCAGTGATGCATCCTGAGCAGTGTGTGATGTGCCAGATCAGCTGAAGAGACAAAGAGAAACTCTTCAGGCAGCAAAGATGCTCCAGTCCTTCCTTTGCAAAACTTGCTTAGGTGAAAAAGGAGAGTATTAAAATATACATGATCATAATAATGAGAAAATCAAAATTTACTTGCTGTCACCAACACGTCACACAGAAAACAAAAAATATGAACATGAAGAATGAATACATTGAACTCCACCTTTTCACTCTTACATGAGAGTTATCTAAAACTTCTTTTTCCTTAGCAAAGATTTTCCACAGAGAGAAATTGCACAAAAATTGCAGTTTTGTGGGAAAAAAACCAGTGTAAAATTTAGTCAAGAGAGTTTTTAACAAACCCGTTATTTCAGTAATGGCTTTTTGGCTGGGTTTCGGGGTGGGACCGTTGGGTTTCAAGGTGGAACCTCCAAAGGTTTGAAGTGGAACGTGCTGGCAGGTTCACCCGGTGATGCTTTGCCATGGCTGCCCCTGCCCTTCCTGTAAGTCCCCATGCCATGGCCAGTGTGCACCAGCCTGGCCAGCACTGGGCATGGCTGGTGGGAGCAGGATGGTGGGACCAGGAAAGCTCTGGATTTCCCTAATCCCAGGCGTCTTCCTTCCCTCCATGGCCTCACTCCCTCAGCTCACCATGTCCCTGCTGGGACGTGAGCCCTGCCAGCAAGCTGTGGGAGGGCAGGGTTAGGATGAGAGGCTCCAGTTAAACTTCAGAGCTCTGTGACACCACTCTCCAAGCACGCCTGACTCGGGTGCTGCTGCGGGTCCTCCAGTGCACAGCAGCTGGAGCCGGAGATTTCCGACGGCGCCTCGGAGCAGGATGAGGTTGCGTGGCAGAGAGCCCTGCTGACGTGCACAGCCCCCCAGCAAACCCCTGTCATCATCGGCTGCCAAGTCTGTGCAGTCACCTCGACATTGCAGGGGGGTTCTTTTATCTGTTTATATTATTATTTTAATTTTTTTTCCAAACGGAGGGTGTGAGTCTTTCGGGAAACCAGGGATTTGCAAGCACAGAGCCAGGGAGGACAGACAACCCAGTTCAGCCCAGAACATGCCTCAAAACAGTTTGCAGAGATGTGTGAGGCCACTCACACTTGTAACTAAGCTTCTTACGTTCACATTGAGGTTCTTTGTGGTTCTGATTTTGTTACACATCTTGGACCAGACAGGCAGGTGGGTGCAGCCCTTTGGATGAGCAGCACAAGGAAAACGCCAGACTTTGGAAGATATAAATAGATGTCTGAGGTGGGTTTTGGTGTTTCTGAAGCTTGTCTGGAACACTAGCAGGGGGAAAAGGCATCACATTTTGCTCATAAACAGCTCTTTTCTGGACGGGGATGGCAGAGGAGTGAAACTGCCTCATGAAAACCAGCACATGTATCAGTTTCTTCACTTTCTCCCACTTATCAAAGTTTTATGCATTGCCCTATTTCTAGTGCTTCTCTGAGCCCACACAGTTCTTCCTGGGCAACCTGAACCGACCAGGAAATCTTGTTCAAAAATACCCATCCCCTGAGGGGTCTCAGTGTTTCCCATGTCACCGTGGACAAACATCGTCCCACTCAGGTGCTTCTCAGCCAACCCCCTCCACAGCCCCAGCAACAAGAAGCCTGTGAAAATGCAAATAAGGCCATCAGGAAAGATTTTGTTTTCAAATCATGTTTTGGGTGAAGTCTACAATGTAAATCTCTCAAATTTCTTCCTCTTTGATGTGATACTCTGTTGAAATTTGGTAATGGTTACTGTGCAATCATTTGTTCGGGAGATACAAATCACATGCAAAGGAGATGATTTTAATAACAGAAAGGAAACAGAGACAGACAAGTAAGAGAAGGTATCCATGAGGAAAAAGCCCATCTCAGTAGTTATTTTTTAGACTGAGATGGTCTAATGTCAGCCCAAGTCCCTGCTGGCCCCACGGGGTGGAGGTACCTGGACAGCTCAACACCAGAAAAAAAGACTCCACTGTGAATTCTGCACCTCTGCAACTACTTGTGCACACACCCTGTGGTCAGTACACCATCATCCCCCCAGGAAACTACTTTCCTTGTTACCCCTCTGGCCACACCACGCTATTTGGCAAGGTGGGAATTTGTTGGACAGACAGACGTGCTGTGGTGCCCCTGGAATGGATGCACGCAGGTTTCTCCACAGGGGGCAATGGCATTTCCCTCAAACCACAAGCTGGAGCCTGAGGGGACAACTGGGAAAATGTTTTGTCATCTCCAGCACTGCCTCAGGCAGGGAATAGTCCACATTACAGAATACAAAGTGGGTAATGAAGAAAACCCTCGCTTTTTCTCATTCTTAGCAGGGAGACTGTGTTTTCCAAGCAGCCCATTGCCCCTGGCACTTGAGGCTCAGACTGAATAAGTCCCATGATGGTTTATCTCATTCCACCCATCTGGTTTTGATGTTTGGGGTGCCTGCAGGACACAGGCATCCTGGAGGACCGAGGCAAGAAAACAAAGCAGCAGCTGCCATGCATTAACCAGTCTAGAGACCTGGAAAGACCAGTAACGTGGTCACAAGTTTTCTATTGTATTTTTTTTTTGTTAACTCCTCTGTTGAGCCACACTCTCCCAAGCAGCACAAACTGATCAGAGAAGGCAGAAGCTTCAGGATGCTAAAAAGCTGGTTTCCTAGAAATCAGGTGAGGGAGTATCTTTTTCTGCAGTAGATACAGAAGAGAAGTCATCTGGACAATGTTTTAGAGGAAAAAAATGCCTCAGACTACACCAGCCTCAAAAAGCTTTAGACAGAGAATGTGGGAAGGTACATTTTCCCGCAGACATCACCCCTTCTGGCTGTGGTATTCCATCTGACCCCTAGTCTCCATCCTCATCCATACCTCAGCAACCATCATCTCCCCCTCATCCTCTCACAAGGGACACACCAGCTCTTGAAGTGTCTCATTCCCCAGTACCTTCCTCCACTGCAGCCTGCATACACATCCATCAGATCAAGAAAACTAGCCTGGAGCAGACCAGGAAGGGGCAGAAATCCCTGTTTCTATAGGATTCATCAAGAATCTGTAGCAAAAGAGGGAACTTGCTGCCACCACGACCTCATTCTGCATTGTTCCTTCTGTGCCTATGGAACTGATTCTCGGGATCAGCTCCAGGTGGATGCTGGAGGTCCCCCTGGGCGAGGAACATGGATGAAGGAAGACCCATGTGTTTCATAGACATATGTTGAAGGTCAGGGTGTCTCAGACTCCAGCTGACTCCTCCCTACACCACTGCCCATGTTCCCAAATAAACAGGAAAGCACACAGGAACACTTTCTATCTGGCGACACAACAAGCTGTTTCTCTCCTTTCCCTCCTTGCTCAAAAATGTCTCTTGGTTTCTTGCCCACCTTTTTTCCCCAATTTCATTACGCTTTCTGTTTCTCTGTGCAATGAGAGGGGGTGAGAAGCTTCTTAATTTCATTATTCCTGAACAACTAAGAACAGAGTATTTCTGCTCCTGGTACGAGCAGGAACCTGCTCAGTGCCATACAACCGAGTGTTCCGGTGGCAGCATCTGGTATCCATTTCCTCGGAAGGCAGGGAGCCTTTCTCTTCCAGCTTCCCAACGTTTGGACTGTTAAAACACAAGAATGCCACTCTTGAATCATACTGGAGGCAAAGCAATCTCTTACATAAAGTAAGAAAGTCCAAAGGGAAAGCTAGCGTGAGTAGAAAGTAAACTTCATCCTTATGCAACTCATCTTGCCAAACGCTTGCAAGAAAACCTTAAAAACTGAAGCTGGAGCAGCAGATGCAGAATGATCCTATTTCCTGTTGATTTACTCTCTCCAGCCACACAAGGGCTGGTTATCCACGCAGACCACTCCAGCTAAGGAGTGTCCACGGCTGGCTCACGTCACCAGCACACACTCCACGCATGCACAGCGCTCAGTCACACCCAGCCAGGGACACATTAATTGTGCCACCATTTTAACACCCTTTTCTTCTCTCCTCACAGAAAACTGAGTAACTCCATGGCTTTTTTTTAAGTCCAGGTGGGTACATTGCTTGCATTTATCTCAGCAAGCCACAGAGCAAATCCCCTTACATGGAGCGTGAGGAGGGAAAGGCTCTTTGGAAGCCCTTTGATCCACGTCCACAGCCGGTTTCCTGCAGGAATACAGGTGCCTGCAGGCACCACTCCCTGACTGCCAGCACCCCCACACAAACTGCCACAAATGGACCACAAGCACACTGTGAGTGATTTTCTCTCAGCGCAGGATCTGTGAGGAGAAGGGAGGCACTGTCCCACTCCAAAGTGCCTGGGAGCACCTACCTGTTCGGGAGGGAGCCTCTCTCTGCCTCTGCTGAGTCTGCAGCAGCACGTTCAGCCTCTAATTTGAGAAAGGAAAAACCCGGTTTGGCACAGCACCCTTGAAATTCAACCCACATGTGTTATGCCAAAGCTGGTGTTTACAGTTTCCCTCAGAAAGGGCCACGGAGTTCTCTCCAGCACTGCACAGTGTAGGATGTGTATCCACAGAGGTGCCACCACACTCACCAGCGGGGACTTAACTCTGTGCAAAGAGCCCTGTTCCTGGAACTCACAAAGCATCCCCTAAAGTTATGCATTTCCTCCTTCTCCCGTTAGGAGAAGCCCTCTAGGCCTCCTGGGGTGTCCTCTACAACCCAGTCACTCTGCTGAACCCCTCAACTCACAGCAAAGACAAATGAAGCCCCTGTGATGGAACGACTTTAAAAAGCTACACGAGGAGGACGTTTTCCAGCACCACTTGAAGAGGAAAACAGCCTTCCCTGGCATTTCAGCACCTGTACAACCACAACCACACTGACTGCAGGGTACATGTATGGCCTCACCACCTAGCAGGGAAAAAATGATGTTTAATATGAGAATATTAAAATTTAAAATTCGAAAATTAATAAAAATGAATTTAAAAGGGGTGAAAATGGCACCAGTACTTTACTAGAACATCTCAAAATTTCAACTGGGAAGGTGCAATCTGCCTTTCACTATGGCTAAATAAAAAAAAAATATATGGAGATACTTCTCCACTTTCATCACTGTGTAAAATGTTCATCATCTTTGCTTTTCTCCTGTAGGAAGTTAAGACACTGAGTGAAGACATGGAGTCCCCCACCTGCCAACAAGCCCAGAAAGAGCTTCCACATTAAAATCTTTCGTCCAATCCATTAAAGTGCATGAAAGTGAAGACCATGTTTTATTGTCCATAAACTGAAGGAAAGCTGGCCTTGGACAAGATAAAGGAAATGGTGGCAAGATCCCACCACACTTCCTACAGCACCAGTGTCTTGTTGGACTCAGGATAGAGCTCAGCCTCATTTCCCTTTTCAACACATGCTGAGGGTTTCTTTCAGTCCCGGACATCAGTCAGACCCTTTCACTCTGACAGACAGGTCAGGGGAGGAGAATGTCTCCCTCCCAGCCATAGCTCACCCTTTCTGACCATAGTTAACCGTCTTCTGAGTTTCTCAGTTCCTCTGGCAGAAAACCCCTGTGACTAAGTGTCAGGAGTTTGATGAGGAAACCTCTCCTCACACCTCCTTCACCAGCCTCTTTCCCTCCGTTTTTGACAATGCACCAAAGTCACAACATAAAAAGCCTTGGAATTTTCCAACATTTTTGTATCCTTTAAAGGCAAAACCAGAGCTTTTTAGCAAAAAAATAATTTCACTCCCCAGACACTGAAAATGCAGCTGGAGGAAAAATTGTTACTGTTTTCGCTCCAGCCAGCTGCTCACGTCAGTGAAGGCAAAAGGAGCACAGAAGATTAAATAGATATGGAGATTAAATACCCAACCTTAACTTGGTGCTGATTATCACACTTATTTAGGCATTTGTGGTGGGAAAAGGGATGAGGGAGGGGACTTGCTTTCTACTTTTTTTGGTGGGTTACCAGAGCTTTCCCTCAGCAACTGGGAATGGCTTGCCAAATCTTTGAAAGCGAAAATGTCAATTGGAAATGTGTCTAATTCATGCAGCAGTCTAATAATGAGGAGTAACAGTTCCTCACACGTGGGGGTTTTTGTAACCAGCTGGCCACCTGAGGAGAGCCACGGTTTGTGCCCCAACTCGTCACTCTCTCATTTCTCAGGACCTGGTGGGAAACACTGGGCTGCCACCAGCTGCTCAGCAGCAACGAGGACACTCCTGGTGAAGAAAATAGAAATACATCCCCCCTCTGGTTTCGCTTCTGCCTTTTGAAGTTCCTTTCCTTGGTGTGAGCATTCAAGTTCATGGGAAGTTCACTTTTTATCTCAATGTGTTGACCTCAAGGCAAGACATGTGGCAGGGAGGGGGGATGGTGCTACATCCATAGCTTTTTAATTTTCCAGATTTGGTGCACAAGTGGGAAGAAGGGAAGACAACCTATGATACCTTTGCTATCCCACCCTGAAGTCCAACAAAAATTCATATATATGAACATACAAATAATTGGGATGTACTTTAAAAATCCCAGCAGTTCCAACAGAAAAGCAATTTATCAAAAGCAGTCTTTTCACCAAAATCTGCAAATCTTAGAGAAAAAAAATCTATTCTATGTTAGTAAAAAAAAAATCTATTATATATCAGTTGGTAGTTGTGGTTATTGGTCCTAGCACCATCTGGCTCCTAGGTGTTCTCATGTCAGACTATTCCAAGCTTTCTGCAGGAGCTGTTCCAAAATGTTTCAGTAATTAAGCACTGTGGGAAGCAAGAATTTGTACCTTTTATAACAAGAATTTATAATTCCTGTATTCCATGTAAGGACTGTAACTGTAACAAAAGGACCCATCACTCAGCTTTTCTTTAATCCTTCTTTAATCCCCCATCATAGACAGAGCCACATGAAAAGCAGAAATGACCCAAAATCTACAGCACGCGTTTAAAACACAGAGATTTGACATTCAATGCCTACGTAACAAGGAAAGCTCCAAAAATGCTTGTGGCATCCCTAGACGAGAGAGGAAGTTTTTCAGATACAAAAATTTGCAAGAGATGGGAACTTCTCTGCTGCATCTTAATGACCTGACACAGACAATGCTGAAGAGTCAGTGGAATCCTCCCTCTGAAACACAACACACACAAATGACAAGAGAGAGAACAAAAACCTGGGTGTTTCCACCCTCAGGCCAGAACTCAGTTTGCTGGTTAACACCGTGCTTGTGCCCAGGGACTCTCTCCCTCACTGCAGCCTTTCCTGAGGATAAATTATCCCATGTGAGTGATGGTCCCTATTTTACTGTGAAATATCTTGTGCCTTAAGGGTGTGTTGTGACAGGGCAAATGGGACTGATACCTGGGCTGTAATTAATAGGCAGGCCACTATTTGGGTTTGGGGAAATGCGGTGAGCTTCCAGCCCCATCTGTTGGGGTAAAACATGTTATTTAAATGATGTTTAAAGGCCCTCATAAGTAAATGAGACTATGAATGGAAACGGGAGACAAATTCCAAGAATGGAATAACTCATTAGAAAGGAAAACGTGATCAACTCAGCAAACATCTGCATAATTCCTCAAATTGAGCAGAATTTCGTCATCAAATAAAATCATGAGAATTTTGGGTTGGGTTGGGTTGGGGGAGAAAAGCCTTCACCTGATGCAATCAGGAGGCAGGTCCACTGGAGGTATTTATAAGAAGCCAAGTGTTGCTTGTTTGAATTTTCTTTTCTTTTTTTTCCCCCAGGTGAAACAGAAGCTTTAATGACTCAAAAAGAAACTTTTGGGAAAGGTTCTTTTTGGAACCTTTTTGGATAGAAACCTCTTTGACAACTGAAAATTCGAAGTTTCTCATTAGCCAATAATTTACTCCTTTTTTATAAAAGTGGAAAACAGGGAACAGAAGCACAAGAGGTATTTTAAGATTTTCCCAGAGTCCAAAGGTAACAAAACAGAGGAGTTAAGACAATGACAAAAAAGTCCATTCAAATAAATTTGTCCTGTGAAAGGACTTACGTTGTATTTATCCTCCAAATATCCACCTGGAAGCACCATTCTGCCCTTGACTTCCTGGTTTAATTCCTATCCAACAACTTTAGTGTTGTATATCCAAACAGCATTTCATCCCCATGGAACTTAAAGGTTCTTCAGGGGAAACTACTGAAAGTAACTTGTGCTTTGCAAAACGACCTGGCCAAGATTTAATCTTCCTCTGTACAATTATTTCTGTTTCATGAGGAAAAAAAAAAACTCATAAATTTGTTATAATTGGTGCTGGCTCAAGCCACACGTGAATTAAGAAATGAAGGAATATTTCTATTAATACTGCTTTTGTGTTTGTCTCCTGAAATGAACTGCAAGCCGCTAAAAATAACTACTCAAAACCTTGGGGGCAATATTAGCTCTGAAGGGGAAACAGCTTTGGGTTTTTACTTAGCACACAAAAGTCCTCTGCTCTCACCTCCTTCTGTTCATAGGCAAGAAGCCAACTGAAAATAGATTTGTAATTAAAATCCTTGGAATTCGTGCAGCCAAGCTATTTATTAATATTCAAAGTTTTCGCTGTGGAGTTGGCACAAGGACACCACTGCTCAAGCTTTATCACTGCATCTTTAAACCCTTCTTTTTGCATTTGCCTCTTCCAACCATCTCCAAATTTATAAGCTAAGAAGAATTGTTTTATTAGTGGAGAATTAAGGTGCCACACAAATATTTTGTCTTAAAGAGTCTAAATTTCTTCACCCTCCTGAAGGGTTTCTTTCTTTCCTTTTCCATTCCCTTTCTGTGTGGCCATCACACAATTGCTTATTCAGTTGGTTTTTTTCCTTGGAATTCTTCTACAAGTGACAGCCTCTTCCAATAAAGATTTTATTTCGGTTTTCCTTTTAAGAGATTTCCAAACAATGTGGACTCAATAGACAAATATATTGGTAAAAAAGCAGAACCTGTTTCCAGCTGCAAACAGTAACTAGAAATGCACAACCCTGCACAAAGGAGAAGAGAAAATCATAAAATATAAAACTTTTCACATCGGGTGAAAATTAAGTTGAAAGGGAGTTAAGGCTGACATTCCAAAACCTATCACTTCGTGTGAGAGATGCTCCTCCAGAAGCAAGTAAAATAAATAAAGAAATACAAACTAACCAAATAAATAAATAAATTCATTCTAGAGAAATTTAAAGTTCATCTTAACACAAAGTTCACAAGTGATAAGGTATAAAAAAAGATCGTATGTGCTCAGAAATTATACTTATGTCTGTGTTGGGGGCTCAGATCCTCAGTGTCAAATCTCACAGACAGGGACAAAGGATTTTTCCACATTTTCCCCCCTTACAGAGTCCTTCCAAGGCAGCTCTGGGTGGTTTTGGTGTTCAGACTTCACCTTCCTGGGAACAAGACACGAGGAAGAGAAACTCTCTGAGAGTTTTACAAACTATAGAGCACAGCTGTTGGTTGATGAAGAATCATGGCTAGAAAACCATCGTTTAAAATACATTTTTAAACCAAAGTCAGGGCAAGGACTGCCATTAATTGAACAGGAAATTGGAACAGTATCTTCACTACTCCACAAAAAAAGAAAAAATTGTCCTGAGATCAGGAACTGAATTTCACAAAGGAGTAAATTGAACAGAGAAAAACTGGGCTCTGCTCTGAACACATGGCAGACCAAACAAAGTCTGAAATGCTGTAACTTTGATCACAACATTCTCTCCCACCTCAAGAAAATTAAGTTTTTTCATCCCTGAGCAGAATCAGCATGACCCCAGCACTTGGTCAGGATTAACCTCCTCTGATGAATGAGGTCAGTGTGAGTCCATCCAAAATCCTTAAGCAATCAAATGCAAAATGTAAAATAAAAATCAAGGGATAATATTAATTTATGCTGAGTGATGAGCACAATTCACCCCGAGTGCGTGGATGAACACTCAGAACATGGATTCACATGTACTCAGCCCAGTGGGATCCTGCCATGGAAAACCTGCCAGATGGTTGATTCAAGAGGAAAGATTTTAAATTAGGACAGTAAATTATCATTGTCTTCTCTCTCTGAGTAAAACAATGAAATGAAGAACTTTTTCAGCAGATTGTGTCAGGAAATGCCATATTGAATCATATCAATAGTCCTTTAGACACTTTTAGAACAAGTATTGTTAAAGGAAGTTGATTCTTAATTTTTTCTGTTCAAGGTTTCCAATCTCAGCCTCAGAGTGAAGCCACTAAGAAGTACTCAGCCTTCCAGCACTTACTTCCAACAAAATTCCATCTGTTTCAATGCAGCAGAAAAGAAATGTGCTACCAAATAAGCAAATGTAAAAGATTTACAAACCTCAAGACGTTATTGGTGCCCTCACACAGATATTCTACAGTGATGGCACAAACACATTAACAATTCCCATCTTGATATTAAAAATGTTCTACAGTTTAAGACAACCACAACTAGATCAGCAGCAGCTGAATCAAAATTTGCTCTCAGTTCTCTCTGCTTTACAATGACACGTGGTATTTAAGGATTCCCACTGAAACCAAAGCAGGAGTAAAGGCAGTGCAGTGAACCTGCTGCTCTCTGCGACATCCAGGGACAGCTTCAAGGAGAAAATCGTCTCATTGCTCCCCAGACCTCCTTCAAAACCAATTCCCACATGTCTGCAGGATGTACATGGTTAATATCCCTCTGGAATTTTATCAGGAAATTATCAAAACAAATAGGAAATTATCAAAACAAATAGAAATGCTTCTCACTGACATTGTCTCCATGGTGTCTCCAGACAAAGTAAAGATGCTCGAGGTGGCCTCAGCAGCAGCTGCTTCTGACCTGTGAGGTCTTTACAGGGGCTGGAAGGAAGAGACTCATGGAGCAACAACAGATGGAATATCGAGCAGCAAGATCCATTTGAAGTTATGTCACCAGGAAACTGAGACAGGATTAAATATATCTGGATTAGGACAGCAGTAGGGTCCTGCTCAGAACTGGTATCTACAGGCCATCAGACCATAAGGACATGGCAGATTTGCTGGTCTACTTGAGGAACCTGCCAGAAAAAAGTGTCTCAAATACCTAAAAATTAAAGAAGTACTCCCCAAACAGCAACAGAGCAACATGGGTTGAGGACAGTGGCTCTCTAACATCTGAAAAAAAAGAATTGTGACCATAATATTAAGTACCTATACTAAGAGAGACATTAAGAAAAATAGTTGCGGCAGCAAGTTTTCAGCCAGAGCAGCATAAATGCACTTTGCAGCCTTTCCTCACTGAAAAATATAAATGGAGTTATTTGGTCTCGTGCTAAAATGGGATTTGCTACAGTTCACGGAAACGATTAGAGTATAAATCCTTCTAACTTACAGAGGGAGAGGAGCACTGAATTCATCAGACTGCCATATTCATGTCTTCTCCTGCATTCCCCCTCTTTGAAGTTCTTCTAATTTGAGTTTCAGATTCAAATAGCTGCAATTATGGAACAATTCAATCACAGGGTAAGTAAAAGTTAAACCACCCGAGCGTGGTTTGGCAGGGTATGTTCTGCTTTAAACAGGGATTAAAATGAGAAGGATTGTTCAAAATCAACTAAACTTATGCAAGCAGTTAGTGCAAATTCCTAGAATATTGGATTATTTCTCTTTGTTACTCTTCAGCTGCAACAGGTTAGTCAGAAAGGGAATTTTCCTTTTTACTGGTGTAGTTCAAAGCTTCCACACAGACGCCTAAAAAACTCCTCAGAGCCACCAAAGCTGTGTTAGGATTTTCAGAACAATTAAAACTTAACTTCTTATACTGGTTGAAAAGCTGAGAACCCATCTTAAGACCATCAAGAAGGCTTTTTTACTAGGTCTCTCGTGTGAAGTCAAGTAGAGATCAGAAGAATTTCAAGACATGAGATCTGATGCAGACTGAAATTATAAGGAGAAACAGATTTATCTTCATCTTACTGCCATAACAGCAAGCAGCCCTCTGGCTGACATTTCAGACAATTCAACCCAGAGTCTCAAATTCCTTAGAATCTGAGACATGCTCTGGGAAAGAGTGATTAAATCCAGGACCCATTCAACCAGATCAGGGATTTCCAGGCCCACTCGACTCAGAAACTCTTCCCACTGGATTACTCACCTTGGGCAAAACATCAGGGGGACAACAGGATCTGGAGAGCCCATGGAGAGCTTTATACCTATAGATATATAGATGTGGGGCTTTATATCTACAGAAGATCCCCGAAGGTGCCACCACCAGCTTCTCTGCGTGCAGGACAGCAGGATATTTAAATATTCACACATCACCCGTGTACTGATACCCAGACAAACCGACAGGTCGTGTAATCTGGGGATCTTTCTGCTGCAAAATGGAACACTGGAAGCTAAAAGGGACTTATTGCTGCACCTGTGTCATGCTTTCTAAATCAGCCACACCAGCAGCAATGAAGAATTCCCATTTCCTTTGGTTTCAGACATATTACCTTGGCCTTTGATAAACAGTGGTCAAAGGTTAGTTTTGGGAGCTAATTATTTCTTTTGAAAGTATTCTGTTAAATTAGGGTGAATTTTTTTGAAGAGATTACACTCATAAAGCATAAAATGCACTGATAGAGAAAGGCAGTAGGTGACAAAAGGGAACCCAGCTCCTTGAGCTGTTCTTTTCCTGAAGGTGTTCCTGTGACTGAGGTTGGGTTCAGGGGAGGAACAAGCTGCTGAAAAAGAACAGGAGCACCTGCATTGTGTCTGTGATGCTGCTGCTGACAGTTGTGATCATTGGTGGACGTTGCTCAGCCTGCCTTGACTATAAACACCCACCACTCAAAAAGAAAAAAAAAAAGTCCGAAATCAAAAGAAATGAATCCCTTAAATTTTATTGATAACTTCAGTTTTAATATTTCACTGAGTTATGCTTAAGGTTAGACCTGGAAGTTCTAAAGGACCTCGATCAGGCATTAGGCTTTACATTGCAAAAGCCAGAAGGGCCACAGACAAGTAGGAAGCAACTACATCCCTTTGGGACTCAGAAGACAAGGACTTGGAGCAGTAAAACATCTCCTCAGGCAGTCAACCGACCGTGAAAATGTTAACATTAGTTGCATTAACATTTTGTAAGACATTTCCCTCTGCCTCTCACTCAGTTGCCCTTCTGCCATCATGTATCTAGAAATATTTTTGTAATGACATCACTTGCCAGGTGATTTCTAAAGGCAAATGAGCAACAGCAAAACATTTACTAGAACTGTTGCTGAGCAGGGAACAAATTACCTGCTATGCCCCAGTAAGACAAACAAGCTGGACTGAGTGGTCCATACATAAACACTAATGATCTCATTAACTCAACCTATTTTATTAATCACTACTGAAGTAAAGGCCACACTTCTGCTCTCTTCTGCCCCTGGATACACTGTTCTTCTGAAATTAATGAGTTCAAAGCTACGCTCTTAAAACCTATTAATGGTCCCCACCTGGCTTGCTCACATTAAACCCTTGTGAAAATCTGGAGAGACACTTTACATGTCCCCCTACTAATTCCAAGAATTCAAAGTCCCCATTCTCTGAAAATGAGTCATTAGTTTTCAGTCCACCATCATTGTTTCCAGTCAAAACATTTGAAAAAGGAAATTACAGCAGCCAAGATAATCAGGCATTGGGGTAGAGATTTTGACACCTTAGATCTTACCACGGAAATTTGTTCTGTTTGAATGAATCAGTAACCTGGAAAAATAACAAAATGAGTAAAAAAATACTACAATAGGTTGTGATTCATTTTTTTTCACCGTTAAGTGGCTACGTGCACTCACACCACGCTGGAGGACAGGGAGGAAGAGCAGGGCAGCGAGGAGGAGCAGGAGGAGAAACCCAAGCCAGCATCTGCATCAGCAAATGAGCGTGACACATCCCCCAGGCTTCAGGGCTCCATGGCTGCAGAGGTGCTTTGACACCAGAATGATGAATCCAATAGGAAAATAAGTGGACAAAGGAAGAAAGATGAGCTGAAGGAGTCATCTCCCCACCGCAGGAATCCCTTCTGAGGCATTAGGCAACATGTTTTGCTCTTTAGGATGATGCTGAACATTGAAGGCAGTGAATAACAGAGTTATTGCAAGCCCCAGCTGGCACTTAAAATGGGAAATCCTTTCATTTCAAGCCTGGAACAGAAGACAGGTTGACATTGACTTATCACTGTGGGGAAACTCTGGGCTGTCCAGCAGGACACCGGGAAGTGAGGAGGCATGATGTCATTTGGGATGGCAGAGTAACTCGTAACAGCCACGGCCGAGGAGAAAGGACCCACCATTTCCCCTGTTAATACCAATCATTTCACAGTAGAGAAGGAGGATTCAGAGAATCCCTTCTGTCAGAGACAATAAATCACTCTAAACACGCTTTGCTTATACCCATTTGTGCTCACCTACTTTAAAGCACCGACTCGTGCTGCAGTTTGGTTGGTTGTGCCATGACATGGAAACAGGGATCAGACCTTTCCTACACCGTGCGATACAACAGCCAGCAGGCAGCTCTTGCTGCATCCCTCTGCCCAAGCATCCCAGGAGTTGCATCAACCTCTGGCTCCATATAAACCAGTTCATGGATGGTGGTGGTGTGGTCTGACAGCTGTCAGGAATTGCAGCATTTCAACTGATCTCCTCAGAATTCCATCCCTTTTCAGCTGAGCTGGACCTGGATCAGCCATCCAAGTGATCTGAACACACAGCACACACCTTCCTGCACCCCTCTGCTTCCCAGCACTGCTCGGGCACAGCAGCAGCAGCTCCTCCTGGAGAAGGTCAGGCCTCAAACGTCAGGACAAATTAAAGAAGAGTCAACACAGAGCAGGACTGGGCCAAAAAAACATTGGGAGACTGTGCATGGCCACATGAGTTCCACCCTCCTCAGTTTCTCCCAACAAACAAAATATAAAATAACTTCAGAGTGAGGCAAGAATTTAAAAATACCCGGAATTTTGGTTTTCTTTGTTGATTATTTCTCCTTGGCAAAGGAGTTAAAAAATTCAAAGCCACTTGGACATTTTTAATTGAAAGTTTTCACTTCAAACACAGCAAAAATTGTAAGATTTTTTTTTTAAACTGGTTAAAATTAAAAACAAAAGGTTGTCCAAAGACAACAGTGATTTCAAAATCAAATAATACATCTGCACGTGGCACAAAGTTAAGTCAAAATCACTTTTTAGTTTCATTTAAAAAAACACATTGAAGATGTTATTTTGGCTCAAAAAAACCCTCTTTTTTCAAGTTTCAGTTACTTGCTGAGCCACTTCTTTCTTCTGTCCAACTCTGTAGAAACTGGATCTGTGAAGTTCGTTCAGCACATAAATTGGAGCCAATAACAATGAGCGTGGATCAGATCAGGGGGTTTCCAACAGGAAATAAAAAAGGGTTTTTTCATTTCAGAAGTTCACAAGTGGCCTAATAGAAGAGGGAAGGAAAAGAGAATTAAATCTCCTTATTTAAAAAAGTTCTGTAAACATAATATTTCTCCAGAAATCCATGACATACAAGATCCAGACTGAGATGGCTGCATTGAATTTTCTGAAGATCTTCAACTTTACATAAACTCAGGCAACCTCAGAGATTAAAGTACTTTTTCTTCAGAAAGAAAACAAAACCAAAATAAAAGAGGTTTTCAGAGAACAAGTGTTTCCTTTATTTCAGACTGAAATCATAACAGAGAAGAAAATGAGGAGAAAAACAAAAATAGAAACGTCTGGTTTTCCTTTCGCTATGTCGAGACTTCTCGAGAAAGGCAAGGGGGAAGGTTCTTTATTGGTGTGATCCTCAGCTGGAAGCATACAGCCATAGAATCACTAGGGTTGGAAAAGACCTCCAAGATCATCAAGTCCAACACTTAAAATCAATCAAATTACGTCCTTTATTGGTCACTGGCATCGTCTGCTCCAATGCCCGCGTACAAGGATTACAGGATGGACTGGTTCTAATTTTTTTACTGGAAAGAAGCTCTTCCCCGCAAGCTTTATAATAGTTCAGGCAATTTTAAACCCCTGGACAGACTCAGCTGGGAGGTCCATCCTGGGGAAGATGGTTGTCCCCATCCTCAGCCATGGGGGCTCCCTTTCCCACCTGCCACATCCCAGTGGGGCAGCCGAGCCACGTGGGCACACACCATGGCGCAGTCAGGATGTGCCCCAGGGCACACTCACACTCTTTCACAGCTCTCCGTGTGGGGCACAGGAGGGCAGGGAAGAACTGGGAAGAACCAGGCAGAACTGGGAAGAACCAGGCAGAACAGCTCTGGGGTTTGCCGCTCCGGGCAGCGGGAGGAGGGGTGAGTTTCTGCGGGTTCCCCCCAGCCCTGCTCCCCCAGCCCCCGCGCTCTCACTCCAGGCCTGTTTTCCCACCGTCTGGATGCCAGGAGTGGTTTGTGCCAGACTGAGCTGTGACTTTGCCTAGCAATTATCTTCTATCTGTTGGTAACACGCTGTGCCCTCCTCCTCCGCGGTCGAGAGCTCTCCTGACACAGACGTTCTCTGAAGCAGCTCTGCAGACTGCTCTCCACTCCAGTTTGGGGTTTCTGTCCTTTTTCTTTAAATATTTACATTGTAACAACCCATTGAAATATGCAAATGTATACACAAAGAGCGTTAAACAGGAGGAGAGAGCCTGTCCTACCTCCTCCATCTACTTGTTCTCTTACTGTGGGAGGAACAAGCCAAAATACAGGGCTGGAAGGAGTCCAGACTTACACCACTAGAACATGGTAATGAGCTTTTTCCATTATTAGATAGAGTCCTACCCATCAGTTTGGAAAAGATTCTTAAACCCTACCAGTGAGAGGTTAGGGAAAGGTCAGTAAGAGTGAGAGAAAGCCTCCTTCCAACAAGCTCCTCTTCAGACATTTCATTTTATGAAACTACACAACAAACTCTAAAGGCAGAAAAAAAAATGCAGGAAAAGGTAATGACCACAAGCTTCAGTAACAGCTGTGGGATGTATTTCTCTTGGAGAGGGGTTATGATATTGAAGAAGCTTTAAGGCATTTTCCTGGTCCCTTAAGCCCAGGCCAGATGTGCCTGCTCAGCCACGTAACACAACTCCCAGCATCCTGCTGGAATTTCAGTCAGTTTTCCATGACCTCAGGGGCTGCCAGAGACATTGTGAGCAGCAGGTGTTCCCTTGCAACATCACTCTCTGTACCTGTTGCCAACATGAAGAAGGAAAGGAGGAAGAAAATGATGTCTTGTTAAAGTGTTTACTCTATTTTCTATTGCTTGTAAAACTGTGATTCTTTATTATACCTGCTAAGAGCAAGATTCATTCATTTCATCTTAAGCCGTAATTTCCCTCACCTTCTTCTTGCATCTTCTGCACAGTGTTTCCTCATTACCTGCCTGTCACTTCCTACTTAGAAATCCCATTATTTGTAAAGACTACATCTCTGCAGCATAATTAATTGGTATTGTCTTGAGATAAAAATGAACATTGTTCCATGAAACCCAAAAGTTCACATAGTTTTCTCTGTCTGTGTAGTTCCTTTAGTAAATCCTTCAGTAAATTCCTTCAGTGCACCCAGTCCAAGGTGATGCTGACACTGCCTGTGCAGCTGACAGGCTCTTCAGAAGTCCTTTGATTGTAACTATGAAAATAGATGAAATCTGACTTGACACTTTCCTCTTGCTCCTATTACGAGGTCAATAAAGGGACAGTGGGACATTAAACCCCCATCTCCATGGCCTTCTCCACTGGGAGCCTCCCACCACAGCTCTACAATGTTTTACACAGAATTTCAGGATGGTTTGGGCTGGGAGCGACCTTAAAGCCCATCCGGTTCCACCCCTGCCCTGGGCAGGGACACCTTCCACCAGCCCAGGTTGCTCCAAGCCCCGTCCAACCTGGTCTTGGACACTTCCAGGGATCCAG
>JAWMRA010000005.1:25042841-25063524 GCA_035584735.1 Pseudotriccus pelzelni | reverse complement strand
GTCGGGCTCTGCTCCCAGGGAACAGGGACAGGAGGAGAGGGAATGGCCTCAGGCTGTGCCAGGGGAGGGGCAGGTTGCACAGTAGGGAAAAATTTTTCACCAAAAGGGTTGTCAGGCATGGGAAGAGACAACCCAGGGAACTGCTGGAGTCCCCATTCCTGGAAGTGTCTGAAAAATGGGGATGTGGTGCCTGGGGACATGGGTTAGTGGCAGATTTGGCAGTGCTGGGTTAATGGTTGGACTCAATGATCTCAGAGGGCTTTTCCAACCTTAAAGGTTCTCTGATTCTCTCTACCCAGTCCTCTCTCAAGCAAAAGATTCCAGTAAAACAAACAGTACCTTTCACAACAACCTAGCACAGCACAGTTTGACCTTTCTTCCTCTCTTCCCTGCCACAATGATCTGTCCTTGGTTAAGGCCATGGAAAACCTTAAACCTGTTTAAAAACCTATTAGTCAGGGACAGAGCTCTGAGCCTGAATGTCACTCTAATTACCACCTGCCAGGTCTGAACGGGAGGGACCCAAGCCTCCCAAAACACAGGAATTAAACTTTGAGCCCACTTCAGTCAGTGACAAAATTCCTACCAACTCTGGAAGACCCAGAGGTTTTGTCAGATGTGGCAACCGCCTCCAATACCGTCATGTTGACATAGGAGTGTTGAGCCAGGACCTTCACCCGTGTCTTGAGGAGCCCTTCCAGAGTCACTGCAGCCAGTGACGGCTCTTCTGGGTCAGCTTTGATGTTCTTTAGACAACAGCTGGGGCTCTTCCCATCTCAGCAGTGGGGGCTCAGCACTCACTAACCCAGCGTTCTCTGGCTTCCCAGATGAGCATGCAGGAGTACGAGCTGATCCACGACGCGCAGGAGGACGAGAGCTGCCTACAGCAGTACCGCAAGCGCTGCATGCAGGACATGCACCAGAGGCTGAGCTTCGGGCCCAAATTCGGTTACCTGTGCGAGCTGCAGAACGGGGAACAATTCCTGGAGGCCGTGGAGAAGGAACACAAAACCACCACGGTGATCGTGCACATTTATGAAGATGGCGTGAAGGGCTGCGACGCCCTCAACAGCAGCCTGACCTGCCTGGCCACCGAGTACCCCACCGTCAAGTTCTGCAAGATCAAGGCCTCCAGCACCGGGGCTGGAGATCGCTTCTCCAACGAGGTGCTCCCCTCCCTACTCGTCTACAAGGCTGGGGAGCTGCTGAGCAATTTCATTAGTGTTTCTGAACAGTTCAATGAGGAGTTCTTTGCTGTGGATGTGGAGGCTTTCCTGAATGAGTACGGGCTGCTGCCTGAGGGAGAGCTGCCCGCCCTGGGAAATGGCAACACGGATGAGCAGGATGTTGAATAGTCAGAACCACAGTGCTCACTGTCTCCCTTGCCTCCTCAGTAAGTCGTAAATCAATGTCAGTAACACCCATCTCGGTTAGAGAAGGCTGTCTTTGCTAATTTATTTGGAAGATACAAAGATACAGAATTATTTAACTGTTTAGGATATGAATTTTACTTCAAACACATACACAACTGGCAGTGCTGTACATAATTATTTCTATGCCAGCCACAAGTAATAGGAAGAACAGCAGGCAATGCTGGTGATCTTTAAGAAATGAAAGTAAAAAAGATTAAAAACTGAGGGCCTGTGCCTGTGTCCAAGAAGCACGAGACCTTCATTTCAGCCTGATCCATCCCTCTGTGCGCACAAAAAGCCATGTCCGTGCTCTGGATTATGGCTCCTCAGAAACACTTCTACCAACATCAGTAGGAAAAAGCAGTTTGAAGGACAATAGCCCAAAGTCCTTGCATTCCTAAATAACTTAGGTAACTAAGACAATATTTTATGCTTCCACATTTAATATTCAATATTCGTGAAATAAATTTGTCACCCTGCTTGTTGTCACTTCTGTGCCAACACTACAGAAGTGCTGCTCTCACAACAGCAAACACAGACACAGCATCAGCTCCTTTCAGGTCATGGGTGCTCCGTACATTGAGCAGCAATGTTTAAAATGTCTGCAGTATCTGAAAAAGTATATTGTGCTTATGTAATAACTCTGAATAAAGCTTAACAGCCCTTGAGACCTGCCCCTGGAAGTGTGAAATATATTGGTAGTATGTAACCTTAGCCTTAAAACATGTGAAATATTAGTAAGCACTCATTAGACACTTACTAAGCCCAAAGTTTTAAGTTTTGTTAAAGGGAAGCTGCTGAGAACTGCAATTTAACAATCTGAGGGAAAACTCACTAGAAACCTTCCTCTCTCAGTCTAAAAACTCCCCCTCCTCTAGTTCTGACAGAACACAATAAAGCACTGGACACACTGCAATGGCTTTTCCACACTGGCAAAACTGAATTTGACTCTGAGGACAGAAGTATCTGTAACTTACTCTTGATCTTAACAGCACAGTTTTGCTGATAACATTTGGGATTATCAGAAAGTTAAATATTATTTCTCTTTTGTTGGTTCATTTTTAGAAACTATGAAAATGCTACTGATTTTCTACTTTTAATATTGTTTTTGCCATGGATGGATATTTTAACAGAGCTCGAGAAACCTCACCTCATGTATACTAAGCTAACAAATGAAGTTCCTTTATCAGCTCTTGTACAATCTTCTTTAACAATCTGTAAAACAATTCATGATTTTATTACACCAAGAATTTCAACAGCATGTTCCCAAAATGTTATGATTTCCATGCTGTAAATTGCTGAGCGAGAGTGTCACGAGTCTTTCTGAGGGAACTCCAGGTGGAATAAAGCTTTTCCCTTGGAGCAGTGCTCAGAATATTTGCAGATCTACCATTTCCAGATCCACCCAATATCACAGAAATTGAGGGATCTTATAAAAGATTATGTAGAAAATAATGAATTATCTGTGTCCATCACAAAAATAATCAGTTACCCGGGTAGCAGGTCAATATTTCACTTCTAACTTTTTATGATGTGTCTTAAAGAAAATTAGTGAAAAATTTCTGTCCTCTGCACACCAGAAAATCTCCATGTAAGTGGTGGGAACTTAAAGTTCTTGAGGACCTTCCCTCTTTATCCAGTTTGGTTCAAAAGCCATAAGGGTGCACATCAGCCTTGTAACACAAACTTCATTTCTTCGAAAACCGGGCTGAAAGCAAAAAAACCCACCAATATCACCACAGAAACTGGACCCATAGCCATTGTAAGAAATAAGCTGACACTCCAGTTTAAGAGAAGGATTAAGCACGCTTAAGCAGGATTTCCTTCACCCTGTAATTTCAAACAAAAAAAAAGAAAGAGCAAACACATGTGGCACCAAGCCTCAGCAGAAGAATGACTAATGAAGCTGCAAATAAAGCTCTGATCACAGCAGTTCTCCAGATTTCCACAGGGGAAAAAAAAAAAACAAACCAAACTTAAAAAACTCAAAAAGCAAGGCTTGACTCAAACATTTATTACTGTACAAAGGTTTTTGACTAACAACAGTAAATGCTTCCAAAAGCACACGGGAGCACCTCCCTGCTGCCCTGGGCTATTGTTGCTGTTCTTTGAGACCCAAAGGCACAGAGACCCTGAGTGTCTCCAAATATTCATATTATCACTGGTGTCACTGCTGATCAAAACAAGACAAAACCTCTGGTAGATCCAAGTGTGCTGCTGTCAGCTGGGAGAGTTATTTCTCTTCCCAGATCCAGCACAGCCTTGGATGCAGTGGGTGGTGAGCAACTGTGTTGGGCATTACTTGTCTGTCTTGGGTTGTATTCTTCCTCTTTTTGTTATGTCCCTTTTCATTATCGCTATGATTATGTTTTACTTTATTTCAATTATTAAACCGTTCTTATGGCAACCCAAGAGTTGTGCCTGTCCCAACACTCCTCCCCCTGCCCCAGGGTAGGGAGTGAGCCCTGTGTGGTCCTTTAGTTGCCAGCGGGGGTCAGATCCCCCCAGCCTGTCTGTCCCCACCACATCAAATGCTGCCCTCAGATGTGAGGGACTATAAACCTCATTGACCCAGACCACTGAGGCTTGGCAAAACTGTATTTTAAAGCCACACAACACAAATAAGGCTTCTGTAAAATTATTTTGTAACATCAATTTTAGAACTACGCTCAGAAGAGACACACTTTCAGCTGTTGAAGTGCAAACCATTCCTCTGGACTCTGACATATTAAAATTAAACCAGATTTCCACTGGTGCACACGAGTTAACAAAGCTGGAGTTTTAGTCACAACAGAGCACAGATTGAAAGCTTCAGAGGATTGTATAGGAAAAGGATAAACTTGTATGAAACCTGAGCTAGAGTCACGCAGTAATCCAAGAAAGGGACTTTTAAAAGGTTCCTTTTCTTTTCTCTTACGCACATTTTTTCATCTATCCTAAGCCCTCATTTTCTTACATTCTCAATGGCCAACAAAAAAGGATGGGACCATGAAATCCTGTCTTGGTTAGTCCTGTAATTCTCAGACAAGTGAGAACCTGCTTTCTTCCACATCCACTGTTGCATCACGGCAGGATGACTGGAAGGCTCAATCTGTAGGTACAAGTCAAATTACTCATTTTTACTTTGACAGGGTTAAATTAATTTCTTATTGCACATATCCTTATTCTCGTATGAAAGCAGAAATCCCATCAAAAGCAATTTCTTTGCCTTCTTCCAAGCTGAAATTGGAAAACAGATCCTTGACACCTGGTTAGTTATAAGCTAGGGGGTTAATTTGACCATCTGTAGTAAGACCATAAAGAAAAGGATCATTTACTAAACACTGAGTGGGCTTGCAGGGGGGAAGAAAACCAGAGTTCTCTGCTAGGGGTCCATGGAATTATACATGCCACCAAGCTTTATGTTTTACACCACAAATGCTAAAGGAGAAGAACCATGGGAAGAGTGTTGACCATTTTCTTCTCTGGTGTCAGATATTGAGCATCTCAGATGCTGTACTTCACTTCTGTGGCTGAGTTTTGTGTAACAGGCAACTACAGAATAACTGTTTCATATCTCACCTCCAAAATTTTGTATTCTACCTCCTCATCCCACCCCTCCCCCAAAAAATAGACAAAAGGCAAACTCTTTGCTTTTCATTATGCTCCTCCTTCTAACAGAGACTTTAGCAGAGCAATTTTTAAGCCAACCATACTTTGAAGCAGGTTACAAAATGAACCCCATTTTCTGGATAACCCTCAGCCTCCCCTGGCTGAGCTGCTGTGCATGATATCATCTTGCTTTTGATTCCACCCAGTGGCACAGAATAAACTGCAACTATAAATGCCACAGAGCTGAACCCAACGCCCCCATTACAACACCCATCTTCCTCCAGGAGGCCCTGCTTGAGCAACACTGAGCACGAAAGGTCAGAACTGTGTTTCAGAGGACACTCACAATACTAAAAGAAGCTCTTTTTTCCAAACATGTAAAAACAGAATAACACAGATGAGGCAATACCAGTTAAGACACCTTTCTCACCTCAGTACATTCTTGACTATGTTTTAGAACCAAAGTGTTTATTTTTGTGTTACAGTGCCTTTAAACAAAAAAGGTATTTGCAGTGGTATTAAAATGCCTTAAAGTCTGGAACTCTTTTCTGTTGTAGCTCAGGTCCAAGTCAACATCACATTTCATATACAAATTATCTTCATTAACCTTCCTCGAGTTCTTCCCTCCTTCACCTCTCCTCCTGGCAAGTAAACATGTTCTAGCCCAGTGTACCCTGGAAAATATCCTGTAATGGAAAGCTTTCTGTTTGTAGTCTAAAAATCCTGATTAACAATAATTTTGACAGCTTACCTGTACCTACAAGATAAACCCCAAGGGCTGCCTACATGAAGCTGCTGCTGAAATAGTTAACATTCCAAGAGAACAATGACTGAATCGCAACTGGACAGAGAAATTTATTGATTTTGGAGTTCTCCAGGTCTTGAACTAAGGTATTTACAGGCTGCCTCGGTCTAGTCTTGAAACTTCTAGAAACTAGTTGTATACCTTTTATGCTAGTTAACCAGTATTACCTAAAAGTAAATCTAATTTTTCCCCAATTCATTTTAATGAGATGAGATTTCTCTTAGCAAATTAAAGCAGAAATTGTCATACCAGGTAACTACACTAGTCTTACCAGTAGGCTGAGAAACACCAGGAGCAGTATTTTGCACTGAAGGAGCCAGTAGGAAAAAAATGAAGGTTCCATATTTCTTTTAAGGGCTCCTTCTAGAAAATAATATTATCATTCATTCACATGGAGCGACAGGGTTGGTTTCTTGTAAATTTGGTTTGCTTTCTACTTGATTTTGTACCTGCATAATTCTACTTGATACATGAAGTGCATGCTGGAACAAGGGAACTGATCCTGCCATTACACTGATATTGCACATCTACCTGGGGTTATTTAGGCAACAATTAATTACTAATGCATTAAATCTTGCTGTTTCCATCGTGGAAATGGCCAGCATTTCCATGGAGCTCCAAGGGCTGCAGTTCAGTCACTGAAGTAGTTGAAGGAGAAGATGGACGCAAGGACTGCAACAGCAGCTGCCACCACCACACCTGAAATAACAGAGAAATGCAGCAGTGAGGGGCCAAGGGCAGCACAGGCAGCACATGGAGGGCAGGGGCAGCTGAATGTGCCCGAGGAGAAACCAAAGAGACACCCCAAGAACTGCTTTTATGAACAGGCTCTACTGAACTATTGAACAGGCTCCCCAGGGCAGTGGGCACAGCCCCAAGGCTGCCAGAGCTCCAGGAGGGTTTGGATGATCCTCTGGGGGACAGGGGGGGATTGTTGGGGTGTCTGTGAAAGGCCAGGGGTTGGACTGGATGGTCCTGTGGGGCCCTTCCCACTCAGGACATTCTGTGTTCTGTGAGCTACCTAACACCACTAAGCCTCAATCTAAAGCTACAGTGTTGGATAAATAAATTAGAACAGCTCCATGTGACATTTACAGTCAGAGCAGGGCCCTCCCAGAGATCCAGCTGGCTGCACACTTCTGTAGTACCTTGGCCATAAAATAATGCCCTGATTCTAGGAATCAGACTGGGAAAAAATAACTGACAGTTTAAGAAACAAAAGCTTTTTCTTTTCTGTGCAGCACTACATGTACTCTGTAGGTGTCTTTGTAGCACAACAGTCATTTCCTTGTTGACTAACTTGCTCTTTACTGATGCAGCTAAGAAGACACACATAAAAAACCCAGAACACCTGAGTAATGATTTAAGGAAAAATATTTATATACCTCTAGCAAACACACATTTAATCTTCCAGTTACCATGTTCTACTTCTAAGAATAAATAGAAAGCAGAAGTTACTGCTTTGTTGACTAAAGTATAACCAAACTGTAACTGCATTTTAATATTAGAAGACTCTCAACCAAGAGAACTGTATTAAGTGCAGACAGATATATGAGAGCTGGACAAGGGAGTATCGTGGAGAAGTTGCATTGAAAAGGAGAGTTCTGTGGCTGGTGCTCCCTGAATTACTGAGGCTGAAAATTGGGATGCAGTGGGAGCAAACACAAAGGGTCCGCTGCAGGTTTGGGACTGTCACAGCAAAAATCTGGGAAGCAGTTTACCCATATTTTGTTGAAGCTTCAACAGCAACGTGGCTTTTGTCAGCTGTGTCTGTTGTGTGTCCTCCAGGTTGTCAGGAACTGGACAAATATCAACTGCATGGAAATCAAGGGAAGAAGTAAGTACCGGGAGAAAGCTAACAGTTGCATTTTACACTGAACTAATACAAAAGGCCCAACAGCTTTACATCAACTCTATATTTATGGCACAAAAAGCAGTTTACTGAAGCAGTACAGTAGCAACAACACAGTGCTCAACTGCTCTGTAGGGGTGCGAGAGTAAGACTAAAGAGACAAACTGCATTTGGGGAGGAGTTTCTCTTCTGAAACTCATTTTCCACACCCTGCTTCCACGGTAACATACCCACCCATATTTGCATAGCCTGGGGAGAACCTGGCTCCTCTGAAGGGGAACCACCAAAATTTACCATTAACCACTTTCCAGTATGAGTTTCCCTTCAGAGCCATCTGTCCTGAGCTCAGGCCATGTGCCATCCCACTGCCACAGAAGGATGAGCCCAGCATCACCTGCCTTCCCAACAGCCATCAGTGCATTTCTTCAAACCACAGAAACTTCTTGTTGAAGATCCCATAAAAACACCCTTTCTGAGCAGGCATAGCGGACTCATTCTTCTTTGGAGTGATTACTAAATTCTTAGTCTGCTCAGCCAGGATGTGTCTATTTGCAGACAGATGGGATTCAAATCCGTATCTATTTCCTCCCCAAAGATTTCCCTCACCACTTGGCTATCCTCAGCTTGTTAGAGACAGGCAGGAGAGAAAGAAGGGCACTAATCTCCAGTGCTCCAGCTGAACTGTTTGTGCCACCCAGAGCCAGCACGGAATCCCAGCTCAGTGCTAAGGTTACTTGACGGTGGTGGGCCAAAGGCCCACCTTCCATTTGCATTCCCATTCCCAGGAGAGTTTGCTAAGGCATCACTTGTCAAAAGTTTGGATTACAATTCAGTAGCTATGACTGCAGACAACATCTGGACAAGCGACCAGTCTGGGAAAGTGATTTTGCCGTTGCACTGAGAGCTGGGTGTGTCTGGGAAGAACAGAACAGGCACACTGAGGTAAGAGAATGAGCCTACGAGATTGTCCAGAGGACAAAGAAATCTCCCCACCAGTACCAGATACAAAGTTTGAGAAGTCCATGGAACACTGATCTAAATAAAAACAGAGCTCCTGTTTCCAAACCACCCAGCGGGGTTGTCCATCAGCTATAAATTAGAAATTACATACTTGAGTAATAAGGCACATCCTTTGTATGATTCATATGCAAATGATTCACAAAGTACTTTCTCTATCATTAGCTACGGTGGAACTGTATAATCTAGATGTGATCAGAAAGGTTGTTTCTGTCATCTTAGATGACTCATGAGGATGATTGTTTTCAAAACCTTCTCAAGTCAAACTTGGACAAGACCTGTTACAGAGAAGCACTCAAACTAGACTTTTAGGACTTGACCCATTTTTATCTCTAAACCCACTGAATTTGTATAGGATGTGCTGCAGCGGAGCAATTAATAACTGTCTGATATGAAACTGCCCAAGACAGTGAGATATACAGATATCCAGACACATGCATGTCCATATAATAAGCAAAACACCCACTGGAGATCTCTGTGTAAGCTGCACATACATGTAAAATCAAAATAATAACACATTTCAATGCAAAGTGTGGTTTTTTGAAGAGAAATTATCAAATATCACTGAATCCCACTGGTCCTTAATGAGGTTTCATCAGTGAGTGGTTTCAT
The DNA here is from genome assembly GCA_035584735.1 of Pseudotriccus pelzelni. Taxonomy (NCBI): domain Eukaryota; kingdom Metazoa; phylum Chordata; class Aves; order Passeriformes; family Tyrannidae; genus Pseudotriccus; species Pseudotriccus pelzelni. The sequence continues at coordinate 25,054,235 of JAWMRA010000005.1, read as the reverse complement.
CATTATTTTTTCTGTGCCAAGGACTGCCTAAAATATGAGCAGAAATGTTCAGCTAGAGGAATTATTAATTGTTGCAATACAGCTTTTTAGTAAGTATCTTAACTAGCTCAGTGAGAGAACCACATTCTGTCCAGTTCTGAATTCCCTAAAACACACCACTTGGGAATAATCTAAGTATTTCTTGGGTCCCCTTTGAAGTCTCGATCCAGCAGGTTCCTTTCTGCTTTAGGTGTGATGAGCAGGTAGGATGGTCCATGCCCTGTCACTTCATGTTTCTTTGTGTCTCCCTACGAACTGCTGGGCTTTTCTGAAGGCACCTTTGGAAGCTGCACATCAAGGCAGCTGCACATTCCTCAGAGGGGAAAATACACTCCCCAAAAAAAAGGGAAAAAGAAAAAGAACCACCCTTGATCTATTTAGTTACCAAAGGCATCTCTGGAAGGATGTGCAGCATAAATCATACAAAGTTTTAACAGCAGATGTTTTCCAGTAGCAATTCTATGAATCCTCAGTTCTTCATTAAGTCGTCAGTTCCCTGACAAAGGTGGGGAAGTGATTACCACTGCTGAAGTCTTATTTCTGTCTATCCCCACCCGCTGCACCAAGGAGGGGCAGGGATTTAGTAAAGCCAATCAGAACTGCAGAGCTTTCAGTTGCCTGTTTTAAAGCACTAAATACCTTGAAACGACAGTGTTAGAGCTATTTACATCTTTCATTTATAAATAGCTTGGGTTTTACTTTCTATTTTCCATGTAACAGTTTGAAAGCAGGAGCAGTAGTGTCCTCACTGGAGAGTTGTCCAAGGAATCAAGAGAACAAAACTGGAAGAAACAGCAGCAGAGGCCAAGCTCAGTAAGCACATAAAAGCGACCTTCTCAAAATTTCCTATGTTTTGACTAAAAGCTGTTTAAAAAGTAAATCTTCAGCCTATATTGATTAGATCCTTTTCTTCTGAAGAGTATATTTTAAAGAGCAAAAATAAAATTATTTCAAAAGCCTGCTTGTGTTCTTGAATTTTAGACCGTTCTTTATATCAGCAAACTTTCACAACTGAGAGATTTCCAGTTAATTCAAGGTTGGTGCCTCAGACCACAGGAATTGTGATTCAAATAGAAAGGCTGATGACAAACCACTTACTGAATACTGGCTGTTCTTAATAGAGAACCATTGCATGATGCCCAAATTGGACCTGGAAAAGCTTTCATGCAAGGGAAACCAACTGCTGTCACGCCACAAAAACCTAGTCACAGTGATACTTGGACACTTCATACCAAACCAACCATAAAAAAAATCAAATTGCTCAATTAATGTTTGCTCTTAGAATGCGGAACACTTTTGTTGTGCAGTTAGTAGGTCTCATTTCTAAAACGACCCTTCTGGTGGAACAGAAGTGTATAAATACATTGTGATTTTAATAAACCATGAGTTAATGATGCCACATGAATAATTATCAGAATGACCAGATCCCATTCTATGAACAACTTTTATGGTGTTCTCCAGGATAAGGCCAGGTTTTCCTAAAATCCTGTTGGTATGGTTTTCCTTCTTTTCTCCTATGCACTTACTTTGTGGGTTGGGGTTTTTTTCCCCCTAAAGAAAATAAGCACTTACTTTAATTTAGTAATTGAATTAATTTTAAATTTGCCTTTTTTTTGGTTAAAGAACTTAACTCTATACCCAGCCAGCTCCAAGAGCACCCAAGCTCATTTTGTGGCCGTCCTTTCACACACACAATATTTCAATCTTTATGAGGCACTGCCCTCAGTGCAAAGGGGTTTCCTTCCCACCGCCAGATCACACAATCAAGCTCAACTGAATCATCTCCTCTCTCCCTCCCACACCTACATCCACTGCTACAATACTAATTTGCTTCCCTAAGTTACACTGATTCCCTAAAGCTCAAAAGTAATTAGCTGTAAGAGTATTAAAGTGACTCTAATAATGCCAGAGAGATTTTTACTGGCTTTCCTGTTTTCCTTGAGGTCCCTGAGCTATGGACACCTCTTCCTTCTCCACATGATGAGTCAGTTCACAGCTGACAGGTTTAGTTAAAGCCTTGGGGGTGAAGTGATTCATTTAGAAAGATAAAAAGAATTTAGGGTGAGCTCTGACATTCCCTCCAAGTAAACAAGTAGGTCAAGGAGAATATCAATACTCACAGCTCACCCTGCACAGCAAGTCACGGCTGCACTTCCCAGTTTTTGTCCCTAAATACCAACATCAGAAAGTATTCTGAGCTCTTATATGAAAATTCATGCCATTCTTTTTTAATTTAAATTATAAAACTGTAACCTGCAGTTCATATTCATGTTGATGAAGGGAAAAAAAAAAAGAAAAATCTCTTCCATGAGATCACAGGATGCATGGCAACATCAGGTTTCACTTCTACATTAAAATCAACATCACACAGGAGGAAAAAAAAAGCCAACAGGGAATGATATAAACCAGAAATATTTGGAAAAAGGAAGCCAGTAACCAGATTATAGCAAAGTATCTGTTAAAGGGAATATAACAGTCTCGCAATCAGATCATAAGCTTGTAAGAAATTCAGTAGATAATAAAAGCCCTCTCAATTTCCTTTTCATTTTGGGTGAAATCACATACCTTCAGGTTTGGGTACTGCATTTGTTATAAAACATTCAGAACAAAGAGCCTTTTTTTTTTTTAAAGTCAGGTTTAACATGAACATTTTCTGAAGGACACAGAGTATTTGTATTTTTTTCTAATAGATTTTTAAAGTATTTTTTAATTCTGTAAGGAAAAAAACAGTAGATTTGACTAACTCAATTTCTTGTTTTAACTTGTTTTAAGCAGTATCAGAACTACTCAGCTCTAAAAAAACTGGACTACTGAAAGAGTAAATATATATATTACTATAAGGAAAATAAAGTTTTACAGGTTTTTCTTACAGTTTATTTGTCAATATGGGATCACCTCTAGCTCAGGTGCAGAGTAACCTTGTGTGGCCACCTCTTTACGTACCTCCAGCCCTGAGTGCACTGATAATGCAGAGAAAAAAGAAAATACTTGGGAAGAGAAACAAAAGTCTGTTACGAGAAACACAGAAACTGCAAGAAGGTTACTATTTTCCACAAATCTCTTTAATTTGTTATTAGATATAAGCTCTTCGAGCTCATATGAAGCAATCTGACTTTGGGCACATCTGTATCTGGATGAAACTGGCCTATGGCATTAGTCAACATTGTCCTAAGAAACGATCCAGCCTGTCCTGGATTTCAGACACTCACCTGTGCCGATTCCCTCTGCTATGTGGATATCTTCAGCTTGCACAGCCTGATCCAACATCTCCACAAAACGCTCCTGGATTTCTAGAGCGGCCTCGTCACCGAACTTGTAGTCGCTGAGCATCACACTGGACCCAGCCACAGGTACAAAGAGTCTCTGAGGCAGGACATGGTATTCCCTCCCAAAACCTACAGGAAAACGGGGAAAAATACCATGCCAGTTATGATAAGATTCCCCCTTGATCTCTGGCCGTAAGATAAAGCTATTGCAAAAGAACTGCTCAAGGCCTCCACGTAAAAATCCTGATTTCAGGCATGGCTTGTTTAGCCGTTGCTGTTTTGTGGAAGTTTTGGCTGCTGTTATATTGATTTATGTCCTTACATGATTAGTCTCTCCAGAAGTATCCAACAGAGCTCTAAAACAGACAGTAAAATTTCAAGCAGATCTTTTCTCCTCTTTGGAATGACCAGCAGAACTCTGGGAGAGCCTGCAGATAAGGATTTCACCACCACAAAGGATTGCAGACACAACGTTCGGGTGCCACCTAAAGAGCAAACTCAAAACTACATGCAAAGGAAAAAGCTTTCCTTCACCTAAGATACTCAAATTACTGTTTCAATTCACTAATTTTTTATTTAAACACAACAACAAGGTAACTGGACACCACTGCCCCGACTTGAAGTTTAAAGAATGCCCAGCACGAGCTCAGAATCCCTAGCTCGACCTCAGAGACTCCTCCTTAGTTTTCAGTATAATCATGGTAGGCACTTCTATTTCCATTAGACCAATCTGCACCATATTTTAGGTCCCTGCAGGATGCTCTGTTCAAGTCAAGTTAATGCAACCCAACAATTAGTTATGGTGCTGAAATATCCAAACTTCTATAAAAGACACAAATCTGTACAACAGTATTTGGTGCAGAGCAATAAGTTCAGGGGGCAGAGGCAACACAAATGATATACTTGTAGAGTTAAAAAAAAGAGATCAGGATACTTCTTCTTACCATAATTATCATATACAATGCCAATTTAATTTAACAGAGATGAACCACTGAATTTCAGGGCTCCTGTCCACTAACACTTGTAACACAGGTGACAGAAAAAACAGGCAAGGCCATGTCCAGCTGGTTCTTTTAATTCTATCAGGTTTTAACATCCTGCAATATTATATGGGAATACCATCCAGTGATTTCAAAAATAAAAATCTAAAACGTGCAAGTTGCAGTTGGAACTTCAGTGACAGGAATTTCAATTATAGGAGTTTTTAAAATCACAATATTTCCAATCAGTGAGAAAGAAGCTGAAATTGTCTTTTGTGGTCATGAGAACTGAATGCTGTGATGCCAAAGGACACGTCTAAACTTGACAAAAATTCTCCAGATCTAAGGAAAAGTCAAGGCTGCCGAGCAGAAATTATGCCTTTTGCTTTTTATTCTGCACTAACCACACTGGATCTTCACTATACCAGCAGAATTTTCCACAACAACCAAAATTCACTGCAAATATAAGCTGCTGGGGGGTTTATTTTTCTTACTTTTTTTCTGAGGTCCTTCATTTAAAATCAGATCTTCAAACAGTATTTCACACCTATCATTCAATGTGTTTATTATGTCTCTTTTCAAAGCCTGCAAGGACAAAGTGAAATGATCAGTAATATAACTATGATTATCAGTAATATAAAAGCCATTTGCAAATTTTGACTAGTAAGAAATAACCCAAGTCCCTCACAGGGTTTAACCCATGGTGAAAGGATAGTTTTTCCCAGAGAATCAGAACTAATGTGAATTTTAAAAGCTCAATAAAGAGAAGGTAACATCAAAAGAATTAATATCCAGAAAGAAAACAACAATCCAAAAATGAAAAGCTGAGGAAAGCTTTAGGAATTTTATCTGTCAACTTCTGGACATTTAGCACTAAAACCAAACAAAAATAATCACAAGGCATTGACACAAAACCATGCAAGGGGATGAACATTTTGATCCCACTTTAAACTATTTTGGCAAAGAAAAACCAGCATGGCAAATTCCATGTATTTCAGAAAAGCATTTGTGCTGAACTAATCCCCTTTTCAGTACCTGAATGGCTTCTTTAACCCTTGGCTTGTTGTTATGGATGTAGGCTCTGCATTTCACAGCCCCCCTGAGGTTTATGGAACCACTGCACACCTGCACTGTAGCCGTGGATCTGTGACTTGAACCCTGGCACTGAAAAACAAACATTTCAGCTTGATCTTCTTACCAAGGCACCTGCAGCACCAGGAACAAAAAACAAGACTAGGAAATTAATAGCACACCTTCAGACATTTACACACAACCTGTTTTCCCTCATAATTTATAGCTCTAATGTTACTTTATTTTTTAGTTTGTTTAGGTAAGACTCAAAGTCTCTTTTGCGTTATGGAAAATGTATTTATTTTTCCAGATGTTTCAAGTATTTCTGTCTACAAGCTTTTTTTCCAGTATTGTAAGCAATAAAACTTTTTAAGACTTCCTTTTTTCAGCAATGAAGTTTTAATGTTTACTGCATAGTCAGTGTAACCCAGGGTGCCCTGAGAGTCACCCCACCAGTCAGTACTAAATTATACATGTGGCCACACTTAGAAGTGCATCAAACTGTTGCGTAGAAATGCTCCCCCTAATTACCACAGCAATGTATGTGTGCATGAAGCACTCTGGGCCAACACCTGGAAACACAGGGATGCACAACTCCCACATCCACTGCACAAACTACTCCTGCCCAAATCAGGTTTTCCACTCCCCGAGGCAATTAACCTGAGCACAACACACAGGAACACAAGAAGCTGAGATACTCAACAAATCTTTAAAATGGCACCTTATCAATTTCTAGAAGTTTTGCTGGACAAAACCGAAGAGAATTCAGGAACCACCTGACAAAACAGGATGGCCTGTGCTGTGTAAAGATGCCTACAAAGTAATGCCTGGACATATTTGGGCTTCAGGACCCAGGCTGGGGCACCAAGTTCAGGGTTCATCACGACCTCTGGCAGAGAGAAAACCCTGACACAGGCCCAGCAGCTCCACATGATGATCCAGCTCACGGGATCTGTGGCTTAATCCAGAGCTGGTGACTGAATTTCTGACAAAAGCATCCACAGGAATGTCCTAGGTGGCCAAGGCAAGTTGAAATGTAGGGTGACTGAACTTCAGAGGCAAAGTCACCTTGAAATCAACGTACACAAATACGTACAGGAATCCTACTACAAAATAAATTAGTTTGCAGGACTTCTTTTCCATAACCTGGCTTTCACACCCCGAGAATTTCTAAAGGCATGAAATACACAGGTCTGTCAGCAATCAGCAGGATCATATCAAACAATATCTACAGGAGCAAAAAAAGTCTTACGAGTAAGTAGGCTGAATTTGTAGACAATAATTCAGAATGTTATTTTACTTTTTTATTCTATTTTATAATATGACAGCAAGGTTATACTTTGCAAACCACTAAACACTTACCAGCTGTGTCAGCACCTTGACATCAGAAAACTGAGTGCTGGACTGAGTATTTCCTCTTGACTTTTTCTGAGGGGAAAAAAAATTCTTTGTGTCATGAAACAGGAAAAAAAGTCACTGAATCAAGTCTGTTCACTATGGCATAAAATTTGCCCTAGCTTATAGCCTTCAAGAGAGAAAAATGCCACATAGAAACCAGCCATGAGAATATAATCACAAAACAAAAAGGAGAGATGGACGCATCAGCCAAACAAGGTGCTTCCACTCTTTGATACACATTCAGACAGATGCAGGTCTTTGAAATCTCATCACCTACATTCACACCTCACTCATGTTCTTTAATAGCAACATTTTAGTCAGATTTCACATATAATTATTGTGTTCAAGTTGCCAGAGGAAGAAGATGGAACCTGCAGCAAAGAACGCTGCAGTCCTGAGTATCAGTGACCTGGACCAGGTCAATTAGATCAACAAATACTGTATGGAAGATGTCTCAGTCCATGCTTCATCACACTGGAGGTTCCAAAACACATCTATCAGAGCTCAATTCCTTGTTGTTTGGGACTGACCTGCCCTTCCAGTAGCTCTGTATCATCATCTTTAACTTGTCCATTGATCAGGAAAACACTGTCTTCTATCTGCTTTGACCACCGGTTTAACCCGTTCTTTAAAGTAAGTGAAAACACAAAAATCTCATCAGAAAAAGGAAAGAGAATTTCACTAAAGTTGGGCAGTATCACATTAAAATTATAGAAATACACATTACAACAGTTACTCCAAGGGAGTTTTAAAGTCTGTGAAAAAACAGTCTGTTTTTTTCCAAAGGTAACTCTTGGCCCCACTATGTTCAGATCACAGCCATCAAGAATCAAGAATTGCAAAACACCCAAGGGCCACCCCAGGGATCTGGGGTTTTTAGGAAGGGTTGCAGGCTATTAAAAGTCAGTTCATTCTAAAAGCACCCCATACCCTCCTCTAATTGGGTGTAACCTTTCACTAGGTGAGGCAGAAGAGATGTTATTTGGAATGCTCATGACAATTGTTAAGTAACTTGGAGCCAAGGAAACTTCTCACTGAGCACAGCAGAAGAATTACATTTACCAGAGGAATAACTGCTAAATATTCTCCCCTGATCAGTCCTGCTCCTCTATGGCACTCTTCAAATCTTTCTCTCTCATTTAATTTTCAACAGAGAAATTGCTGTAGCAATTGGTGCAGTAACTGGTGCAGGCAGCTGGTTACCTTGGTATTCTTCTCCAGGTCATGGTTTGGGGAAGTAGCAAGAAGTGGAATGTGAATATTAACATTTACTGTGCAGCCTAAAGCCAACCAGGAGGCAGACAGAGCACTCTGGTATTTCCAGTCTGCTGGTTTAGCTGAACTCTGAGAGCAGAGAAAACAAAAAAGCCATGAAGCATCTACACAAAGCACTGTGTAACTCAGATGGTGATGTATTTTTGGAATATTACTTGCCATGCACTAAAAACTGCCCATGGCACAGGAGGATGAGCTTACCTTTGGATCTTGCACGTCATAGGTTCTGCAAACTACTCTTTGCTACTTAAAGAAAAAAACTCAGTGAAAAGCAAAATAACAAGTCAGAACAATTCACAATTAACTTTGTCCTTTACTGAACTTCTTTGTGGAGCTAACTGATGCTCTGAAAGAAGCTCTCACCTTTCACGACTGTAAAAAAGGGGAAAACCATTTGCCTGTAACTCCAACTACCACAGTGCTGCTGCTGTCCCAGCCCTGACAACTAAATTGAGATATGTACTCTCAGGGAGAACCACCAGGGCACCAATTTGTAATTTGTCCTTGTCTCTCTCACAGCTCTAAGGAAGATCCTCCTTTCTCTCCCTGTACTATCTCATTACCAACAGACCCTGCACCTTTCTGCAGCACTAGTACTGATCCCCATGCCTGCTGCTTCCCCAGTTCCATGGAAGTACCATTGGTAACCGCAAGATCAAGGGGCTAAACACTATTTTAGATGTTTTCTTCAACTTATGCAAATCAAGACTGACTGGGGAAGGCATAATGTGATGCCACCACACAGACAAACCTAACAGTAAGAAATTATGGGACTTCTGCAAGGATAAGAGTCAACAGCCTTACTCAAGGCCTAGCAGAAAACTTCACAATTTCCATTTGATCTATGGCTGTCTGAACTCGGAGAACTCCTTCCTCCCAACTTCTCATTTATCAGCAATAGCACCGGTCAGGGGCAGCAGCCTCAGTCAATAAACCTTGCTCATAAAGGATACTTTTTTGTAGCAGAACAGATTTGAAGAGCTGCTCTGTCCCAGATCTCCTCCTCAGCAGGTTTCCAGAGCCTTCTTTTAGTCAAGGACTTTTCCACTGAGAATATTAGCTAAAGAGCAAAAAAAATTGTGGATTTTCCCACAAAAATACACATTGTAATTTCTGGAATATAGCCTTGTACTAAAGTTTTAAGTCTAAGTGATATCAAAATTATGTATCAGCAGGAAGCACAGCTTACATGTCACCAAAATGTCATGTTAAAGGAACATTCCACAAGGATTCGTAGGCAACTTCTCCAAAGTGAAAGTGGCTTGTGAAATCTTAATTCAGCTTCCTTATACACCAGACTAACCAACACACATTCACATATCCAACTTGTATGGTTTTCTGCTTACAGAAAGATTACAGCTTTCTGCCTATCCATGGAGGGTCAGGAGAGGCAGCTGTGCAAAATAGTTACTAATTCAGAGAAACCAAACCATCAATTTTAATTCCGCAGCCACACAGCTTTTTTAGCCAACTCCCCATTTCAGAAAGCACAACTGAGGGGCCAGTGCACTGAACTGCCAGAATTGAGTCTTGGACCTAAGGCTGCCAAACCCGCTCATGTTTAAATCACTCAGCATGCTTATCTCACGTAAATGATAAAGTTAACATACATCTTCAGAACAAACACTAAATGAAGCACCAGATGCCCCATACTGTAACAAAAATGTATTTGTAGTCTATCAGACAGTTTTAAATTTAACCCCATACACACAAGGCAAATACACTAGTTCTAGACGTTTCTAGGTATTTCTAGATATAAAAAGATATTTCTTTTAACTGAGTAAGAATTATAAATTTTTCACTACTGTAAACATCTCTAGTCTGAGCAATTCATTCAGATAAGGAAGCCTGACATCACTAGCACCTGTGTCACAAGGATTTAGTTTAATATAAACCTTGAAGATGCTTTTCCTAAGCCAGAATGTCCACATTCAGTAAGCAGAGATAAAACCAGCAAAAACAAATTCAGATTTGCTGTTGCAGCACCAAGAAACAGAAAACTAGGAAATAGTGTCCCACAGGGCAGGGATTTCTGGGGTTCCAGCTTGGAAAACACACATCGAACAATAATACTTGTATTTTCTGACTTAGAGCAACAAAATATACTTGAGTATATAGTGCTCAGGAATTCCTCAGACACGCAGCCATAGATGCTCTTGCCTTCCCAGCAGGAATTCTGCTCACCTTTCGCAGAGCATTTTGCCCGTCCTTTGACAGCTCTGGGGTCGCAATCATAAACACACCAAGAACCAGCAACCCTCCAGGGAGCATCCTGGACACCTTAAACATGAAAATGAATGTTCATTAGCAGGACTCAGTGACCTAGAAACCACGCAACTCATCAAAAAGGAGATGAGTGTGCAAAACCAGGTGAGCCTGGTGTTCACTCATAGGACCCTTTGCAGTGTAGGAACACACCCTACAAATGTTCTCCCTTCAGTGCTCTCAAGTTTCCTTTCATCAAAAAATCGGAAAGCAATACAGGTATTTCTGGTGTAAAATATCTGCACCCAGAGCGGCAAGGAAGGTTCTTTCACTTGGAGAAAAAGGCACCAGAGGACACAAGCAATAAGATACTTTGTGACCATCTCATTTCCCTTCTGTTCCTCCCACACACCCTTTCGTTGTCCCACAGGGTGAGTTCCTCACCTGGCTGGCATGTGTGGTTATCCACTCCTCATCCAGAGATGCCAGTCTTGGGGGGATGTTCTGCTCCTTGTGCTGGTCCTTGGGAGGGGTCCGGACAGCGCGGATGACATAGTCCCGTTGTGGGGAGCACTGTCCACAACATCCATGTGAGCAAACACACCATGAGTGGCACCAAGAACAGGGGTTTCCCAAATCCCAGGAGTGACTGGAGCAGCACCAGCCATCCCACACTCACCTGCCCTATTAGCAGCCCAGTGACATAAGGCTTCACCGCCGTGCTGAGCTCGGACAGGTACTGCCCGATCCCCTCCTCCACAAAGTATGTCCTACCCATGGCTATGGGTTAAGGTCAAGGGTTGTGGTTCCAACCTATAAAACAAAAAGTGTATAAAGTCAGAGAAGGTGCGTGTACTGCAACAGGCAAACAGTCTCACACAAAGAACCTTCAGAACTGCTCAAGTTGGAAAAGCCCCCTGAGATCATCCAGTCCAACAGTTTTCTCAGCACTGCCCAGGCCAACAGTGCCCCGTGTCCCCAAGGGCTTTCAAGACCCTGCAGGGATGGAGGCTCCACCACTGCCCTGTGCAGCTGTGCCAGGGCTGGACAACTCCTTCAGTGAAGAAGTTTTCCCAATATCCCACCTGCCCCTGCCCTGGCACAGCCTGAGGCCGTTCCCTCTCCTCCTGTCCCTGTTCCCTGGGAGCAGAGCCCGACCC
>JAWMRA010000005.1:24972533-25013008 GCA_035584735.1 Pseudotriccus pelzelni | reverse complement strand
CCAAGGCTGCCAGAGCTCCAGGAGGGTTTGGACAACGCTCTGAGGGACGGGGGGGGGGGGGGGATTGTTGGGGTGTAAGTGCAGGGCCAGGAGCTGGACTGGATGGTCCTTGTGGGTCCCTTCCAGCTCAGGGTATTCTGGGATTCCATGGTAATCATTACACTTACTCATTTAGCTGCCATCCTTGGCTCTGCTGGAACACCTGTGTGTCAGTAGAATTCCAGGACAGCATTCACACTCCTTCCTTTCTGTTTTCCTGTGAAGCGGATCCAGATGACTCGAAGACAGTCGGTGGGGCGAGGGCTTCAGCTGACCCCTGGGATAGGTGGGATGGTAAGTGTATTGAAGTCTACTGCTAAAAACCTGCTTTGAGGAACACTCCTAACTCCTGGGGTTTGTTTTGGTCTTACCTTAGTCAGCAGCTGCACTTCAGTAATCTTTTCTGAGATCAAAGGCATCAGCTCAGATATTTTTTTTCTGCCTCACTTGCATACACCTGTCCCTCGATTTCTGATTGGAACTGGCCTCAGAACCAACCGCCCTTTGCCTGGACAGTGACTGAGCACTTGGGAGGGACTTCTGGGGGTCCTTGGGAGTGAAAGGTTCAAAATATTCAAGAGGGAGATGCAGGGAATGCCTGGTGAGGGCAGAGGGAGCTGAGGTTGCGGGGTTTGTAGGCAGTGCAGGAGCAAAGGACACGAGGAAACAGGTAATTTATTCACACGGGAGAAATCCCCTGTGCCAGGTACCTTACAGCAACCTGTGTTCAGACAAACAATTCCTGTCTCTTTAGGAATAAGTCACCCTAAGATGCCTTTGCAATGGCACTTCAATGGTAGGATGATCTCCTGGAATAGATGTCTAAAAAGTCTTTGGAAAGATGGATGCCCTGGAAGTTTATGGGGCTTATTTTGGTTTGGTTTGGGTATTTTTTATCAACTGTAAAGCCCATCTTTATAACTAGCTCTGATTTAGATGCCTGAAATTAGACAAGAATTTTGTTAGAGCTGAATCTCTTGTTTTGTTGGACTATTTGGAAAAATCAGCCTTTAACTCAGCTGGTAGAAACTGGAAATACATTGTAGGCTCTCATATCAGTCTCTTTTCTTTCAGCAGCAGCACTTCTTTGATGATGAGGACAGAACAGTTCCAAGCACACCAACTCTTGTAGTTCCACATCGTACTGATGGATTTGCAGAAGCCATTCAGTAAGTAGATTAAATAAAAAAAAGGCTCTTCTTTATTCTGTTTTTCAGTGGAATGAAAATAAATTCAAAATAAATGAACTTGTGATTGGCTAAAACATGCTAATAGTATGATAGAAAATCATTGCTTGGATTGTGTGTCATATAACTGATCCTCAAATTAGGAGGTGGATAATCTCCAGTGTATTAACTGTATTAAGTCAGTAACTTACTGACTTAAGAAGAGATTAAACAAATAAAAGAAAGTTCCCTCTAATATCCTTCCTCAGTCTTCCCTCCTCCCCATTAATGTTACCAATAAAAGTAGGAAAAGTTACCTCCGTTTTTTGATTCTGGGATGTTCTGGACACATTTAGGAATCTAAGTTAAAATTGTGAGACTTCATAGAATGGATATGTAAAGAATATTCTCTTCAGGACTGTTTTACTGATTTTTGAATATGTTCCAAAGAATTTAAGAAGCTGATTGTTACTCGTTTAGCAGTAGTTAATTTGATTTTTATGGTCAGGAAGAATTCATTTCCTCTCATGCATAATTTGCTCTCTTGGTTTGGTGAGAAAGTTGTCTTCCCCCTTGCCCTGATCACTGGGCAAGCTGCAGAATTCCTGAAATCTTTATTTTAACAGTTCCCCTCAGGTGGCTGGAGTTCCTCGGTTCAGATTTGGACCCCCTGAAGATATGCCACAAACCAGCTCCAGTCACTCTGATCTGGGTCAGCTTGCATCCCAAGGAGGTAAAGCAGCTCTGTACTTCCTTTTCCATGGATCTTGGAGCAAAAAAAAAATAATTCAGTTAAAAAAACCACAGTTCTACCTCAGGAAATCGTTAGTGTGGAAACCTGCAGCTCTTAAGTAATTGTCAGCAGAGGGAGACTTAACAGAAAGTGGAGAGGAGTTTCCTTCAAGCTGCAAAATTTCTACTTTTATTATGATTTTAAAATGAAATATTGAAGGAATGGGGTTTAACTTTACTTTCGGTTGTAGCTTTCCTGTAGTAAAAGAATAGGGGAAAACAGCAAAAGCAAAGAAATCTTTGGGATATACCCTTACCTGCTGAAAAGTGTCCAGGCAATGTGTCTCTGTCCTGATTCAGTCCCTTTCCCCTGTTCCCTGCTGACATGGAGCAGACACTGCTCCCTGAAGAAAGCTCATGCAAAATAATGGCATAAGAACAGGATGAAAGTAAAAAAACAAACAAACAAGCAGTAATATTTTCATCAAGGTTTTACTTTTCAATAAAATATAATCAGCTCTGACATTAAGTCAATAAAACTATAAAAATCTCCGTAAGGACCAATTGCTGGATTTCATCTGCTGTACGGGGAAAGACATCAATTAATCTGGGTTTTAGCTGGTTATTTTGATGATTGTCACTGACCCTTTGTGTTGCAGGTTTAGGAATGTACGAAACCCCGCTGTTCCTTGCTCATGAGGAGGAATCTGGGGGTCGGAGTGTCCCCACAACGCCGTTACAAGTAGCAGCACCAGGTGAATGGCAGGAGATTTGCAAACCAAAGTAAAGGCTGCAAACCTTGACTGCCCAGCAAATAACACAATTCCAGTAGTCCTTTCCCTGCCCTGCCTGTGGTTTGCCTGGATTCTGTGCAGGGAGGGGGGACTGACAGGCTGTTTGTTGCCCCGAGCAGTGACGGTGTTCACGGAGAGCGCCTCGGCCGATGCGTCGGAACACGCGTCCCAGTCCGTGCCCATGGTCACCACATCCACTGGCAACCTGTCCACCACCACAGAGCCTGGAGCTGGGGATGATGGGGATGAAGTGTTTGCAGAGGCAGAATCTGAAGGGTAAACTGCAGCTCATTTGGTTCACCAGCACTTAGGACATGTTTGTTGTAATGATTTGCTTTCATCCCAGTGTCTGTGAGTCATTGTCAGTTTAACCTGTTCTGGTAGGAAGGACAGCTCAAACAGGATTTAGTAATCTCTGAAGCAGTAGAATCTGACCTTATCATCCAAAACCAAAGGTTTTCTTAAGATTTTTCTCCTGATTTAACAAAGCTCATATAAAAGTCACAAAAATAAAATTAAAAAAATATATATTTCTGTATTTTTTTAAGAATGCAGAGAGATCTGCAGTAGTCAAAACTGATGGTAAAGGGTCGAGTTGAAGGATCAGGGTTTGCTCAATAAAGGCTAAAATATTCCTGTTTAATACAGTAAATCACTCCTCGTGCAAAGCACAGATATATAATGAAGTCAGTTAAGACAGTGCAGGTACAAAAGATGTAGCATGGGAGGAATACGAATTTCGTAGCCAAATGATTTTGTCTTCCGTTTTATGAGTGCAGTTTTTAGTATTTCTAGTAATTACTGTATTTTGTATTATGATCAAATGAATTACAGATCCAAAAAGGGGACAGTTTATCATTTTATGCCATATTTTACTTTTGATTTTCATTGAATCTTTGTGTTCCAAGACAATGCTTTTTTTCTCCAAGACTGCCTTTTTTTGCTGAGCATTTTGAAACTCTCTGAATACACTTCCATGGTTTTCCTCCCCCTCCTTCTCTCCTAGCATTACTTCAGAAGCAGGTCTAGAAATTGATAGCCAGCAAGAAGAAGAATCTGTTCAAGCATCTGATGAGTCAGATCTTCCTTCAACTAGTCAGGATCCTCCTTCAAGTTCATCTGCAGGTACAGAATAACTGTTGGAAAGAGCCGTTTCATTCCATTGCATTAAGCATGGGAACCTCTCTGTCCAGCAGCATGGCTGGTAGCCATGATCCACAAAGTAAGATAAAACTCTTAGACTCACAGCATCATGGAATGATTGAGGTTGGAAGGGATCTGAAAGCCCATCCAGTTCCCATGGGCAGGGACAACTTCTGTTAGACCAGGTTGCTCCAAGGACACTTCCAGGGATGGGGCAGCCACAGCTTCTCTGGGCGACCTGTGCCACCCTCACAGGGAAGAATTCCTTCCCAATATCCCACCTAACCCTGCTGTGTGGCAGTGGGAAGCCATTCCCCCTTGTTCTGTCTCTCCAGGCCCTTGTCCAGAGTCCCTCTCCAGCTCTCTTGGAGCCCCGTTAGGCTCTGGAAGAAGCTATAAGGTCTCCCTGAATTCTCTTAGAGCAGGATCATGCTTTGTTGCCTATAAATTCTGTACTTTGGCAAACCAGTTTTCCCTGGACTGCAGTAACTGGAGTAGGCCAAGTAAGAATAATGCTTCAGGGAGCAGAACTTTGCTGATTTATCCACTGCTGTGTTTGATGTCGGCTTTAAAACTATTTTTCCTTCAATTAAAAAAGCAAAGTAAATTATGGAGTTAGCAATTTACCCCCTAGCACAGGTAACAAAAGAAGCCCCAAACTTATTTATCTTCAGGCTTTTATTTATATCGGAGGACATGTCAATGAAATAAGGAGGCGCCTTCATAATTCTAAAGTAAATTAGAGAGCATAGCTCCTATCAAATCACAAACATTGAGAACCTACCAGGCACAGACTTCCTTTCTGCATTCCCCCCTTTCCACAGACACGAGCAGCACCCAGCCCAAGTCCCTGCGCCGCGTGCGGCTGCAGCCCCCGACGCTGAGGACGGGGGTCCGTGGACGCCAGTTCAACAGGCAGAGGGGTAAGTGCCTTTGGGGCTCTGCCACAGGTTTTTAGGACTTTCTTCCTGTGGGGACCATCTGTGTAGTGCTGCTTTCTAGGCTGTGTTTGTCTTAGGCATGGAATGATGCCCTGCCCGAGGTTCTGGTACGTGACCCTAAAAGCTCTAGTTTGGTTTAAATGTGTCTGAGCAGTTTTTAGACAGGCATTCTCTGGCATTTGGTTCTTATCATTGGAGAGAAAGGAAAGGGCAAACTTCCAGGTTTTTATAGAAGGTTTCAAAAATCATGTTAGGACAGAAGTCTAGAAATCTTTGGTTTTAGTTACAGAGCAGATCCCATTTGGTACATTAAGAGTTCCAGTTATGACCTCACTGTGTCCTATACTGATTAAAAAAAAGTTTCTGGAAGTACTAAGGATTTTTGTAGTGAAAATAGAGTTCAACCACAAAAACAAATTCTTGTTTGTAACTTCTGTATTAAGAACATCCTTAGATGAATTGTATTCCATTTGTCATTATTTTAACATTGTAGAAGACTCAATTTTAGCATTGATATATAGCTTAGCTGGTCTTTTAAAAGAAAAAAAGTGAGGAGGTGGGCCTAGGATAGATTTTCTTTCACCTGTCACCATAATTTTAATAACACCAACACGAACTGATTTCAGGTGTGGTAAGAATGCTCTGCTGGTTCTTTCAGCACAGGATAGTCACCCCACCTCTTACATGACAGAAGTGACATGTGTGTCACCAGGCTCAGGGCAGAGAGGGGGACTTGAACTCAGTCAGAAAGGATCTGCTCCTCTGCAGTGGCAGTTCCTTAGGGAAGGATGAGTTGTCACAATGCCTCGTTAACTATAAATCCTTTCATTCCTTTAATGTATTTGTTTTCATTTTCTTTCCCAACACAGGTGTAACTCATGCCATGGGAGGCAGAGGAGGCCTGAACAGAGGAAACATTAGTTAAATGATCTGTAAAGTAATTCCAGCTGTGTATACGAAGTGCCAGTTTGCCTGTGGTTGCTTTAGTTAATGAAGCCAGAGCTTAAAGCAGCATTTCATACTTAGAGTTGTGTGCACACATTTCATTGTCTTTTATTAATAAAATTAGAAAAAATGTTGACATTCAAATGGCATCTCTCTTTTAAAATCCTTTGCTGTGCATCACTTGCTGGGACAGTTGTACCAGTCTTTGGATACAGTCTTTCCTGTGAGAGCAGTAACAGGTCTTGCTATTCTTTTGCCAATATCCAAACTGTAGTACCGATCTGGAAGGAAGAGAGGTCAGGATTATATTCCAGAAACTACAGTTAATACATGGAAAGAATCCAGAAATTAAAGCCTGCATTTTAGTGGCATTTAGTCCTGAATAACAGATTTTTCATTCCACATTACATGTATGGAGTTGGGAGGCTCTAACAATAAACTTCTGCCATCGGCTTTATTTTTTACAAGTCCTTGGTTGCGTTGAGTTTTACAGTACTGCTAATAATTAAGTCTGTCCGAAGAACAGGAGTAAGGAAGAATAGTTTTGTACTGGTTGAACACAGAAATAGTTTTGAGAATTTGGAAATCAAACAAGCTAAAACCAAAACAATCCTGCACTGACTATAAAAACGGGAACTCTGTGGTCCCCAAGTGTGAATGAGCGTTAAGGTGAGGAATTGGATCATTCTGACAGCGACTTCAGTATCCTGTATTTGGATAGTTGTTAGAGCTTTTTTTCTGAATAATCCAGAAAGTTCTGAAGAGTGCTTGTACATGATCCTGGCTAGAAGGAAGAATCTACCTAATCTGGGATCATAAATAATGCTTTCTTGGGAACCAAAGTGGTTCATGTCCTTCCCTTTCGTCAGAAACATAGAAGCCAGTGAAAAAAGCATTGCTGTGGGGTGATCCAAGGATTTCAGTCTATCATTTATACTGCATTTAAATATTGAGGTTTTTGTCACTTTACAAGCCTGGACACCATGGCAGTACATTCCCCCTCAGGCTGGTTTGAACCACTGTATTTCATTGCTGCTCGTCCTGTAACTATTGATTCTTATTAGAAACATCTCTTGATTACAGGCATTTGAATTCTCAGGACTTTTTAGTAGTGCTTAAAATCAGTCTTGTAGAACCACAGCTAATAACATGGGCTTCCTCCTCATCCCTGTGTCTTTTGAGATCTACAGCAATGTGCTTTAGCTTTAACTTACTGTAAGAGAAGGCATAGTAATCATAGCCATCAGGCTTGTTCTGGTTGGGTATGGAAAGAGTTGAGTGGATAACTTTGGGGAGGCCTCTCCAGTAGGTTGTCATTTGGATTTCCTTACGCAGAACTCCTGCAAGCAAAAGAAACTCGCAGTGAGGAGGTGTCACAGTGTCTGCTGTAGCTGCCGTGTGCTTGCCAGCCAAAGCAAGAGCCACTGCATCCAAAACATCTAAAAGTACTATAGTTAAAAAACGTGGAACAGAATGTTGTGTCAGAACCTACTAAGGTTACAACATTGTTTACAAGACCCTTAATAACCATGAGTTACCAGATGGGTGCGGGTTGACTCTGACGGTCCGGATGATGGTTGGCATTCGCAAGGCACGTTGGAAGCGCCTCCGGATGACAACTCTTGGCACAAAAGCTGGGTATCTGATGGTAATCCGTGCTCTCCTCTGACATCTCTTGGCTGGTTCTTGTCTGTACACATACTGCTGCATGTTCCCATCTAAAGGAAGCATTTGTTTCATTAGTTTAAAAAACAAAACGCAAGAAACACCCAACAATCATTAATCAGATATGAAGGTGTCATTGGTATCCATATTACATGCACAAAATCAATAACAACGTTCTTATGTTGGCAGTACAGCATTCACATACAAGAAGGAAATACATGAATTAGAAAAACAAAAAAAGAAATAGAGACGTTTCCATACATAGTTATGAACTAGTGAGATTAAAGCCTCCATTCCTCTAATTAATTTGGGACTAAAATAGTTTTACCACCAGGTAAAACTTATTTTAATGTTTGGCCACTGCAGTGCTGGATTCTCTCCTGTACAGACCCATTTTAAAATGTACTGAAAGACCTGTAAGTATTAAGAAATATTTTTAAATCTTTAGGCTGTTTTTGACTACCTGGAACACTGACATCAGTTACGTTTTTGATTTTGAAAGAAATTGGTCTTTGGGTCAAGAGAAACAGTGGGTTTTTTTACTGACTAAGGTAATTCAGGCACCTTTTGATGATCCCTGGACTTCAGAAATAGGAGACATACCTCTCTTGATGAAATAAACAGATTCTGGTCTGTTGTTGTATCTTGCTACAGGTAGGGTTGCTACAATTTTCCCACTTAGCCCTGCAAATCCATTGGCAAGAGGTTTGGGATAGCCTGGATCCATAACTCCATTAGTGAAACGCCAGTACAGGGGGCCCTGAGGATTGAAGGGGAAAATGAGCTTTAGAGGAAATTACTGAACTTCAACACAAACCTGAAGAATAATCCATAAATAAACAGTAGGACTTTGATAGGTACATTATAAATCTGACTGGAATCACTCCTGGATCCATCACAAACAGGAAAAACCTACTGCTATTTCATAAAATGCTTTCTGCAGTCTTTAACATTTAGTAGGACTAGAATATGTTAGAAACTAATTCTTAAGAGGGGTTACTGAACAAAGGGATTTGTTTTCTAAATCTCTCGATTTTCATTAATATAACCAGCTGCTTAACTTCCAGGCCTGAATGATTCCTTGGTAAATGACTATATAACATCTTTAACGAGGTGTGGGCATGTCATTATTTTCTTTCAGGAACGAAAACATACTAGGAACAAATCCGGGCCCAAGTTTTCCCAATATCCCACCTGCCCCTCTCCTCCTGTCCCTGTTCCCTGGGAGCAGAGCTCGGCTCCCCGATCCTGTCAGGGAGTTGCAGAGCCAGAAGGTCCCCCCTGAGCCTCCTTTGCTCCAGGCTGAGCCCCACAGCTGCTCCTCATCAGTCCCGCCCCCGGCCAGGCCCGCTCCCACCTTGATGAAGAAGGTCTTCCCATCGCAGTTGCACCTGGAGAAGACGGAGTCGATCGGGGAGGGGATGCCCCAGCCGTCGGTGATGCGGCGGGGGTTGGTGCTCGGCGGGCTCCGGCCATTCAGCAGCCAGTAGTAGTGCCCTGGGGGGGAGAGGCGTCAGGGGCGGCGGGGACAGCGTGTCCTGCCCTGGGGCCATCGCCGTCCTGCCCCCGGCCCGGGCGGGGGGACCGTCGCCGTCCTGCCCCGGCCCGGGCGGGGGGACCGTCGCCGTCCTGCCCTCGGGACCGCGGCTGAGGCGGCTCCGGGCCCGGCGGCGCCGTGAGGGGCGAGGCGCGCGCTGGGCTCGGGCGAGTTTCTCGAGGGGCTCGAGTGGCAGGAACAGGTGAGGGAAGAGGAGGAGGAGGAGGAGGAACGGGCACGGGACAGGTGAGGGAAGAGGAGGAGGAGGAATGGGCACGGGACAGGTGAGGGAAGAGGAGGAGGAGGAGGCCTGGGGCAGGGGCAGGTCAGGGAGGAGAAAGAAGAACGGGGCATGAGTAGGAACAGGTGAGGAAAAAGGATGAGGGACGGAGGAAGAAGAGGGATGGGACAAGAGCAAGGACAGGAAAGGGAGAAGGAGGAAGGGGAGTGGGGCAAGCGAGAGAAGAGAAGAGTAGGAGAAGGAAGGCCAGGGCAGGTGAGGGAGAAGAAGACGAAAGAAGAGGGACTGGGATGAGGCAGGGTGAGCGTGGGGAGGAGGAAAGGGGCCACGCCAGGACAGGTGAAGGAGCAGGAGGAAAGAGGGATGGGGATGGTGAGGGAAGAGGAGGTCTGGGGCAGCCTCACCTCGGAAGACGGCCAGGGTGCCATTGGGCAGGGCCACCATGCTGTCTGCTGGCCTCCCGCTGCACAGGTCCTTCTCCTCGTCCTTCCTCTCTGCAAGATATGGTCAGGTGGATTTGTTCAACGTTCAACAAGAATTGTGTTAATTTTACCGCTTACCCCCACCAGGAGCCAGGGTTTAGTCACTGCTTGGAGGTGTGTTCTGGGAAAGTTTGGCTCTCGTGTTGCGGCCCCAGCGGTCCCGGGTGACCGTGTGCGGTATCTTTGCTTATTGCCACCTGCGTACCCGTAATTCAGACAAATACCTCAAACAGCCCTCGTGTAATTGCTCCATGCTCCAGGATTTTATTTGATGTTTCCCAAAGGTGTTCTAGTGAGTTCCCTTCCCTCTCCTTATTTCTTAAAAAAAGCATTTACATTTACTTTAATTCAAATACAAAGGAAGGATGAGCCCTTTTGGACAGAAATCCAAGTATTTTCCCATCTAAAGCACTTTTTTCCCCCCTCCAAAATTTCACTATATGATTGAAAAAAATGCCCAGGAACCTGCAGGCTATATCTGATTAAAATACATAGTGAGGGCATGAAAAATGCTGTGGTTAAAAGCATAGAGGAAAGAGAATACAAGGAAAAAACATCTTGACTGGCTTATGTCTTATATGTTTTGGATTTAGCTACAAAATGCCAGGTTAGGTTCCATTAGCGGTGAATATTCAGCCTGACTCCCTAGTAAGGTTTCCAAGGGATTTAGAAATTTATCATCTTTTTCCTTGGCTTTTTTCTCTGTTTGTATCTTCTATAGTGCTTACTGCAAGTGTTTTTCAGCAGGGCCAACTACTGAAATCAATTAATTTAAATCATGTTCGAAACTACCTAGAGAATTGATTGAACTGAGGTTCCCATATGCAGGATAGTGGCAGCTGTAGTGCCGTGGTCGTGGCTGGGCACTGGGACAGTGCCATGTCCTGGTGAATTACTGGTGATTTGTACCTGCTGGAATGCAATTACCTTGTGTTTCTCCAGGTAACACTGGCAGGTCCCCAACTGGTATTAAAGGCTTATGCGCCTCGGGTTCTTTCACTGGCAGGGTTTCAGGATCAGTTGGGTGAGGCTCCTCTCTGCTCTCAGTGACCTCCTGGAAATGTATTGTTGGCTTGGACGTGCCGTTAGAAACAAGATACATTTCTTCTATCGTGTCTTTTTTATCCCTGGTAGTGGTTTCTTTGGCAACTGTAGTTACCTCTGCTTTGTCAGTACCAGGGGCCTTTTCAGTGACCTCTTCCAGTTCTCTGTCAAGTGTGGTGCTCACTTCTTTGGTGGTCGTTACCTCTTTTTTGCCAGCTGTTGTCATCACCACCACACAAGTTGCACCTGTGCTCTCTGTAGCTGCTGCAGCCTGCTCCGTTTCTGCACTTGTCTCTTTTTCACTGGGTGTTACAACCTTGCTGGGTTTAGGAGTTGAGTCAGCTTTGGTGACTGTGGGCTTGGGCACTGGAGCTGTGGCTGCTGTTGTTGCTTCTGATGCAGCTGCTGCAGTGACAGGTTGCTTGGCTGCATTTGGAATGTCATCCATACCTTTCGGAGAGTCACCTGCCTTAGCTGTTGTCACCACAGATACAGTAGCTGTGTCTTTCCCAATTGCTGCAGTTAAAATGTCTTTAAGCAGAGTAGTTCTGTCTCTCTTGGGTGTTGTTACCTCCTTGATCTCCGTTGTGGTATCTGAAAGCATTGTGTCTGCTCCAGGTGTGGGTGTGTCCTTCTCAGCTGTAGTGGCTGCAGCACTGCTGGGAGCTGCTGTGTCTTCAGCAGCAGTTGAGACTAGTCCAGGGGCAGTGGTTCTCACTGCAGTACGTGTTGTTGTCTGTACCACAGTGGTATCAGACTTGGAGGCTGTGGGGGTGGCCAGAGAAACTGTGTCCTCTGTTTTAGGGGTGGAGGGGGTGTCAGCCTTGGTTATTGGCTCCTCTGGAGTTGTCTCTTCAGGTTTGGAAGTGGTGGGGAAGTCTGCCTTGGTTGTGGCTTCCTCTGGGGTTGTGTCTTCAGGTTTTGGGGTGGTGGGAGATTCAGCCTCAGTTGTTGGTGCCTCAGTTGCCTCAGGGGTTGTGTCTTCAGGTTTTGGGGTGGTGGGAGATTCAGCCTCAGTTGTTGGTGCCTCAGTAGCCTCAGGGGTTGTTTCCTCAGGTTTTGGGGTGGTGGGAGGTTCAGCCTCAGTTGTTGGTGCCTCAGGGGTTGTGTCTTCAGGTTTTGGGGTGGTGGGAGATTCAGCCTCGGTTGTTGGTGCCTCAGTTGCCTCAGGGGTTGCGTCTTCTGTTGGCGGGATGTTGGTAGAGTCCCCTTCATTCATTGGTTCCTCTGTGGCATCTGGGGTTATATCCTCTGGCTCCTCTGTGATGGGAGGGTCTTCTTCAGTCACTGCTTCCTCTGTGGTCTCAGGGGTTGTGTCCTCTCCCTTTGGCGTGGTGGGGGGGTCTGTCTGGGTTGTCAGTGGCTCTGTGGCTGCAGGGGTTATCTCTGCCGCTTCTGTAGTTGGAGCAGGAGTGGTCTCTGGATTTTCCAGTCCAGTGCCAGAATCTGTAGGACAAATACAATGAGTTTCAGCCCCTGGAATTGCTGTGCATGTGGCTGTGGTATATACGCGTATTGCACATCTGGGTATTGTTGAAGAACTATACTTTTTTAGAAGGGCAGAGCTCGCCTGGACCAGGTTCCACATGAGTCCCTGTGGTCCCTGGGGGACTCTGCAGGAGCCTGGCTCAGCTTAAGTCATCCCTTTGGTAAGCTGTCGCTGCGCCAGGGGCAGCGCTGCAGGGTTTGGTGTGGTGCTTGTCAGTGAGGCTGCCTGGTGGTCCCTGCTTTCTCCATGCTATGAAATACAGTTCTTCTAACAAGGCACTGCCCTTCTCAGTCTGTTATTTTGATTTATTCCACTGCCCTTCAATATAACTTAGTGTGCACTGATGAGCTGAACTTGCAGGAGAGAGGTTGGGAAACAGGAGGAAGATAATTCCTGAATACAGAGCCCTGACTGCATCTCCTACTGTATCTTTATATCCTGGATTTATGGCTTTAAGGCTCTCTTTACTTGTACTTATAGTTACATTGACTTGGGTCAAATTGTTAATGTTCAGCAAAAAAGAACAGTATGTGTTTCTGCATTTCAATCTAAGTATTCTCTCTCTGAAGTTTTGCTGTTTAGCTCTGTTTTCACACAGGTTTTGTGTTTGGTATAAGCAGATCATTACAGAAGAGGTTTTACTTCTACCCAGTGGGTCTGAAGTATCATAAACCAACTGGGATCCTACTAACGGTCATTTAAACTTTCTTAATTTTCTTTCATTTAACCCAATATATTGATTTTTTTTTTTTTTTTGATAGAAAATTGCAACAGCGGAAAGATAAGTACTCCAAATTTAAAACAATTAAAAAAAACACACACACAATGGGGGGGTTTAAAATATTGGCCAGCCAGTACTGACTTCTAGTCTCATTTAATTCTTGTTACTTTAGGTTTCAAGTTCAAACTGATCTCCTGAGTTATCACTTCAAATGCTGGAACACAATACCAAAGAACACAGCAAAGCAACATATTTTCTGGTCAGGAAAACCAAATCATGTGTTCTCTGAAATTGCATAAGGCCTGGCTTGATTAAAGCTAGGGAAACCTGCTAGGACATTTTCCTGTCTTGGTCCTGACAGTTCATCACTGTCCAAAATACAACACCCTTCCTGTTCCAGCCATGGACCTTGTCCAAAACTGACAATGGTCTGTTACATATTTTGGGAAGATGCGTGTGAAAATCCATCTTAGACATCGGAGACATCACCGCACTCCACCATCTGTGCTGAGTGAAGTCTCCAAAGTCCTGAGGGCTCGATGAGGTAATTGGTTTATAAACCGAGTGGTTCCAAGCTTGGTAACTGTCTGGTAATGTCTAGGCTTGGCTTCCTATTTCCAAGGCAGGAAAATGGTCTTTAATGTTCCTTCAGGTAACACCCATCCTGTTTCATCCATATACTTGCCTACCTTCCACAGCTTCCTCTGGCGGCTTTTCCTCATCGGTGGATGACCTTTTAGATGTTGATTTGTTTTCTGGGGGCGTCTTCGGGGTTGGCTTTTCTGTGTGTGCTGAAAGAGATAAATACTCCCATTAACAGATTGTTTTTTCTTTGTGGGTACTTGGTGTCAACTGCCTAAGAAGAAAGGGATTACAAAATGTTAGTGACCATCTTCCATATAAGTCTAAGTTTCTTCCTATCTATAGGACTCTTTACACTATTATTTATATGAAAAAGTGCAAAAATACCTTTTGGATCCCAAAATGTTTCATCACAGATGGGAGTGGTGTTTTACCCAGGAATGTGAGGTGAGGCATTCTTGGCTAATGGTAATTTTGAAGTGGGGAAAAAGCTAAATTATGAATGGAGTTCTACATTCTGAAAATTTGTCTTTTTTTTTGACTACAGATGACTTGGGACTAAGTTGCTATAGTGAAACTTGGAGAGTTGTCATATTAGCCAAGCGTTTACTTTGGTAATCCCCTAAAGATTCAGTCACACTGCAGTTCTTCAGATGTGGTAATTCTATACAAATGATCTTTTTTGAGAGACATTTTGATAGAAATAGTTTTCTTGAAGGAGACAGGAACTACAAAGTAGGCATGGACCAAAGAAGCAACACGAGGTGTAAGTATTAAGCTAACTTCTAGTAGGCTCTAGTAGGAGAAACAGGAGTTTGTGTTCAGATTTTCCAGCTCTGAAAAGTGGTGGTGGGGGGGTGTCACTTGCAGCCAGTAAGAGCCAGATAACATTTTGTAATTAATTGTTAGGTCAAATAGTACAACTGTAAATGAGCTACCACCTTAGGCTTGTAGAACTTGGTAATTATGAAGCAAGTGTGATGGAGCTCAGGGTACTGGCTGAATATTTTTATCCAGCCAAAGAAGTTGATCACTGCCAGAGGTGTGTGTAATCAGCTTTTGACAAAATGATGGGATTTTTTTGTCTCAAAGTGATGACCATGGTGTCAAAGGATTTATTTTCACAGCAAACTCAAAGTAAGGAAGGTTGGGTGTTGGACTACATCCTGAAGTTTTACTGAGGGAGAAAAATTGTAGTTTTTGAGTAAAATCACATTGGGAGCTGAATTGGCATTCAGAGGAGTCAGTAGTGGTGGAGGGGAATGTTTGGGTTAGTCCTTAGCTGTGCATGTGTGTATTCAGGGAATAAGGGGCTTCTGGAGGGTAGCACAAGTAATGGTGATATCTAGATAGATGATGTAGACTTGGCTTTGCTGTACAGAACAAAAGGTTCAGAAGATGCTGAAACAACAAATTTATTCCAAGAGGTTTACCAGGCTTCTCAGTTATTCACACATAATATAAATACTAAAATATTGAGTACAGCGGTAGGCTGGCTTTGAGGGATTTTTGTTGTTTTTTGGTTTTTTGTTGTTTTCAAAAATTAATACTAGAGCTTAATAAAATACAGAAGAAACTCTCTAAGTTTAGGAACAGTTGATTAATTTTTCATTATACTTGAACTGAAGAAAAGAGAAATTATTTAATAGTCTTTTGTGAGTGTTTGGGTGTGTTAAACTCAGCAGAAAGAGGGAGACATTAAACAACCTCAAAGGCAGCAAATTCACCCTAAGACACTTCCAAGATACTCATCATCCTCTAGACATTCAGTCAAAAACGCTGACTACAGACTCTATTTCAGCCTAAATTACTGTGTAACTACATGGCAAAGCCAAGTTACTGTCCCAGGACCTAGGGACTGGGAGTGGCGGGCGCAGTGCACCAAATGATAATCCCTAACTCCTGTTGTTTATCACACCACAGGCTTTGGGAACTGGCTGCCATGGAGGTCGTCTGGTCTGTGAGTGCAGCGATCCAGTGCCAGGCCATTATCTGCCAAGTGTGCTCACAGAATCGAACCCAGATCTGTAGGTAGACCCAAATAAAGTTTAAGGACATGATGAAATATTCATGTCTTGGTGATGGCTTCCAGTATATCTACCTGTATGTGTCCATGCTTGAGAATCTGGCCAATTTATTTGTGAAATTGATTTTAGTATTTTTTTGAGTTGCTTTTCTTTTGGTTATCTTTAAGTTCTCGTGTCTTAAGAAGCCAGCAGAGTTTGTTTTCTGAGAAAGCAAAGCACCTCTATTTAAAGATTTCTTTGAAAAACACAGTGATAAAGCAGTTTCTTACCCTCTTTGCAGTATTTGGCATAGTCTGGGCAGCATTTGCCATATCGTTCACAGTCGGCATCACAGTCACACTCTCTTCCTCTCTCAAAGGCTTCAAAGCACCGTCCTTCACAGGAGATTCCTGCACAAGGCAGAGCAGCAGAGTCAGGATGTTGGGCTACCTCACGCTGAATGCTAGGACCTTCCTACAGTGAAGTAATTTGCTCTGGATGGGGTAAAGAAGAGCCCCATAAAATCAGGCGCTTACTCTGCTCTGATCCAGGATTTGTCTGTAGAACTGTGGGGTTTGGATCAGGCCGTGCAGCCAGAACTGTGCTGTCACCTTGCAGTGTATTGAAACCATTCAGATTTGTGGTGGAATAGAACGTGATCCCATGTTCACTTTAGCCAGGGCCCACCCTGGGAGGTTTCCATTCCCTCCCCAAAGAGCAGTGACCTCAGGAATGATAGTTAAATTCTGAGTTGGATTTGCAAAAAGGTGTTCATTAAGTACCGCTTTGCATCAAGAGTGATGTGTCTATCAAACCACTTCTGAAAAATAATTGGCCTAATCAGGTCACAACTGAGTGTACCTGGTGTGTCTGGCCAAATACTGCAGCTTAATTGTGGGAATGAGTTAACTAAGTTACCCAGAGTGACTAGAACTGTTTAATACAATTCTTAAATTATTAATACTAAAGGAGTATCTACCATGTTTTGACATGATTAATACCCCATGAGTTGAATATTTTATTATTGGTTAACTTCTGACAACTTTGGTCACTACAGTGCTTCTATTTCCTATCAAATAATAACCAGATGGTTTTGGAAAGAGTGTGCACAGCTATTACAGCCTTCAGAAAAAGTGCTTTCTGTACCTAAGTCTCTGTTGAAGTCACTGTCTCTGTGACACCCAGGGCATAAAAAATGTTTTACAATTAAATCAGTACCTAGCAAAATGAGGATTACTGTGTAGGCAAATTCTGTGCATCTTTTGATTACTGTAGATGTGGAACCAATCTGTTGATGCCAGTGGATTCATCCCACATGCACAGGTGAGAATTGTTTTTATTTTATGATGTTAGGGCAGTTTTTATTCATAAATGGCATTTCTCTAATTTAGTCAGCATTGATGCCACACTAAGTTGTCAGCAATCCTTAGTCAGGCTGCCTGCATCCTTTCAGGATAACACCTACTGTGCTTGCCTTAACTTACTGATTTAGGGTAGAACAGGGAAGACTTTTAGCCTTAAATATTTAATTAAATGTTATGTAGATGCCAGAACACCTTTAGAATCCAAACCACAATGAATTAATATCCTACATAATACAGTACATACTATGTACTTTCAGCTACAAGAAATGTTGATGTTCCCTGACAAATCAAAATGAGGATGGGGAGGACTGAAGCGCAGAGTGTTCCCAGTGTATGTCAGGGCAGCAGAACTGCAATTTTAGGCGGTGCTGTGTCTGCCTTTTGAACAACACTCGGCCTGTGTTGCTGGATCTGAGAAGTCTTATTTCACTCCTGTAATCCTGTTGGAACTACAGGGTAGTGTAACAAACTGCAGTTATCCAAATAACTGATATTTCTGACATTAGTGCTTCCCATGAAAATGGTTTTTAACTCTCAGCAAACAATAGCTGTCTTTACTTACACTGTATGGTTTTGTAAATAATAAGGCATAAAATAATACTCATTGAACCAGCTTTTCCAGCAAACTCTGGACATGGTTCTGATCCAGAGTCAATGTCTGTCCATGGAAGGACACACTCTGGGTTTGGGTTGGACCCTACAGCAACCGCACTTCTTAAATTTCAGTTGGAATGTGCCAGAATTTCTCCCTGCAAAACCCTGAATTTGCTTTTACCACTTTTTTTTAATAAGACAGACAGACACAGTACAAATGCACCAAAGAACAAAAAACAAGCAGTAAACTGTTTCTCCCCCTCTTGCCTAAGTCTGCTGTTGTAAAAAGCAAAATCCTTTGCTCAGGAGTAGCCTGTGGATACACAATTTTCTTTGGATTGCAAGAGGTTATCCCTGAGTTTTTGAGGGGGAGAACAAGACATGTATGAGAGGGAACAAGGACACAACAAACTAACAGACATTTAAGCAGAGAGGAGCCATGGTGCAGTGGGGAGCTGGGAGGGGGATTTTGTGGAGAGGAACTGGCTGTGTTTGGGAACTTACCCACTGTGCAGACTTTCCTGAAGTCAGGGCAGCACTCCATGTAGTGGTGACAGTTAAAATCACACTGGCAGTCATGCTCTCTAGAATACCCTGCCCCACATCTCCCTGTACAGCTTGACACATCTAAAATAATACAACACTGGTGTAAGCATTGCCAAACCACAGCAGGGCCTAAGGGAATGTTGGACGGCAAAGGAGCAAAGCTGCTCTTTTTCACTACAGAACGGGCTTTCTTCTCTCAGCATTGCAGGAACTGAGGGCCTGCTGGGACCCCTCCTGAAGGTGCATGGAACAGAGGTTTGCTCTGAGCCAGCCTGTGCACCAGCAGCAGCAGGTCCAGGGGAGTTCCCTTGGGACTGACTTACTCTGTTTCTCCTGAAAGCTAATGAATCCTTGGGGACTGGTTCTGCAGCAGGGCCACAGACATCTAAACCAGCCTGTGCAGTTTTACCTTAGGCAGTACATCAGCCAGGCACTTTGCTGCTTTGCTGACTTATTTTCCATCTTAATTCACCCTGCCTATGGTTAGAGGTGTGAGTGTGCGCAACTCTCCCTGGCAGACCCATTAGGGGTCTGATTTTCACTTTTGGTAACGTTCTTCCTAATAACCAAACCTAATCAGGTTAGCCTGCAAGTTGGAGAGCGCTGTGGTAGTAAATGCAAATCCCTGGAGCCATTTCAGTTGGAAGTTTCAAAATCTGCCTACCCTCTACACCATTTTTTCCCCTGCTATTAGAGAAGAATTTGGTATCAATGCTGAGGCTAGGAACAGCTGGGAATCTAGTCTTGCAGCCTTCTCCTCAGTACTGTCTGTTTGTTAATTAGGAGGTTACTTATTAGCAGACTAACATAAAAGCTCATCCCATCGTGGCTTTACTGCCAGACTGCTGCAGTGCTGGAAAATGCTAGATGATAACATATGGTGCAGATTACAGTTGGAAAAGCAACACATCAGGAGGTCTGCTTCCAAACTGTGAGCATTCAAGCTTGGCAGTGCTTTGCTACCTTCTACTGCCAGATATTCACCCTGCAACTAATCCCCTTCCTGTGCAAGATCTCTGCTAATGTAATATACTAACAGCTTCTTCTGGAAATGAAACATGCAGGACCACAAGCGAAGAGTCCCTAAATACAAACAAAGAAGCTGAACAATCAGCAAGCTCAAACAGAGTCAAGATAATCAGATGAAACATTGAGGAACAATAAGGAAATAACAAGAAATAACATGTAACAACACCAAAGACAATTTCTAATAGCACACGCTCCTCCGCTGTGTGTATGAAGGAAGACCACAGGATAACAAATAATTACATATATTGTGATTTTCAGCAAGTAGCTACAACACTTGTTACTACTTCTTTACAAATAGCAAAGTGGGACTAGGGAGTAACTGGAGACATTAATGGACTGGAGTTAATGGGCCCTTAATACAGGAGTTAGAAAGAGAACATGGACATCTTCCTTTATGATATGTGCCCTACAAATTGCACCCTTCTTTCCTTATGGAAAGAAAGAAAGAAAGTCCAAAATATTATACCTCTTCATTCACTTATAAACTAAACCAAATAACTTGTAAGTACAGAGTTACTCCTAAGGAAAATGCCTGAATGGTTCTGTTTGCTGTTGGTGAGAGCCTTAATTTTTTTTTTTGAGCCAGGGGCAAGGCTCCCATCAATTATCAAGGGTTCAGCATCAGCCTGCTCTGCCCAGCAGGTCACATCTGGCATCTGCTGTGCCCTGGTGAGCTGCTCACATACACAATATTGTCCCTTGTGCTATCTATCAACTAGTAAGAAATTATTTTCTACCAGCAAGTAATATACAATATTATCAACATAACAACTTAGTGGCTACCTGAGAACTGCAGAGGACTGGCCAGGCTGCAAGTTCTGCTTCTTCATAATAGTGCAACTTTAGTAAGAAACCAACTTTAGTAAGCTTGGAGTAAATAAAAATTTGTATCATTAGACAAATGATTCCCAGAATTGCCTCAGTGGTGGTAATAACAGTGCATTTAATAGCAAAGCACTTAGCAAGGTATAGACATTCCTCTCCCTGAGCCTAATGAAATATTTCTGACCAGCTTACGTTGATATTGTCATTTTAGATTTTCCTTGAATCATACTGCAAATCACTGGGGCTAAAAATGTCAGTCTGAGGGCAATGGGATCTGTAGACTATGTCTACAGAAAAACAAACTGGTTCATAGGCAGTTTGCATTCCATGTATGTTTTTATGTAATTCCTCCTAGAAGGAGGACCATGCTGCACTCAAATTTGTTTAGGACAATATTGACCGATGATAGAACTGAATCATATTGCCTGGCTGAATAAATACAAGGTTCTAGAAATTGGTATTTTTTTAAGGATGTTTTTGGAGCATTCTCACTGTGTGTCAGATATCCTAGAAACCCTCCCTTCAGCTTTGTGTGTTACAGTACCTTGAGAAGACACTTCTTGAATCAAGGACAGTGAAAGGAGCACCAGGGATATGCAAAGTATGTTCCATATGATCATTACTTTCAGGTACGACATCATTCCTGAAAAGAAATAAGCTCACATCACTATGTGCAATTCAATTAGCCCACAATTTAAAAAATGCAGTGCATATCTTTTCATATAATACTAGTTTGATAGCAACATAAATAGTAAAACTGTTCAAGGACTCTTTACATTACTCTATAACTTATCTTCATTATTAGTTGATTAGCTGTTAAATTTTATACTAAGACTATAAAAATTCATTATTAACGAGTAACAGAAGTAATTTTATGCAGAATTTTATTATGTGAAGGCTGCAGTGAGTCTTATCCTAACATGGGTATACGTCAGCACAACAATTTGTAAAGTTACAATACTGATAAATATAAATCTAAAGTAAAAAAATACAGAACATTAGTTATTAAGCAACATAATTTTATAAATTTTAATCTGTTACTGAAATATTAGTGGTGAAATATAACAAATGGAAATGTAGGCTAAAAGGAAAACTTTGGGTTTCTGTTTCAGTTTTCCTTTTGAAGGAGAGCTCTGAGTAGAAATCAGTGTAACACTTACCTAACAGAGTGTGTCTGCTCTCAGGGATGCTCCAAATGCCTTTTATATTGCTTTGTAACTCTGCTGGGGGTCACTAATTAGAGAAATTAAATCCAACCGCCGATGACAGCTTATGACAGCAAACTTTCCACAGGAGTTGGAAGAGGTCCTGGATGACTGGACTAGCACAACATCTGGAAAATACTCCCATTAAGAAAAACGATTACAGAAAAAACTAAATAGGGACTTACTAGTCAAAACACATTTTGATTTCTGAGTGAACAAATTGTCCTGAATGCAGCTGGAAGGACTCAGAGAGTATTGCAGAGCAATAAAAAATTATCCCAGGCCAGTGTTGAGGGTATTTCTTTCCTGTTGCACAGAGCTTCGGTGACAGTAGCCTAAAATTATGCAGCTTTATCTGCTACTGATGGTGTATTTTCTCCAAAAAGCTGTGGGAGCCAATTCATACAGACAGAAGTAATTCACCAATCCTACACTGAATATGGAGTGCTTTTCCCTGAACTGAATGGAAATGTTCCAAGGTGTTGGCTAGAAATGAAAGAATTTAGGCAAATCTCATATTCACTGAATGTGTGACACGTAACATGTCAAAAATTAATGAAAGAGCCTTAAATTGTTTCGATGGCCTTTGTGTTTGTTGGTTCCAGATCAAGGATACTGGAGGAGGTTATTTGTAATTCTCAGAGCTAAAGGAGGTTTTAATTGAAACCTTTAATGGTCTTGACTCTCAGGGCTTGGGAGAGAAACTGTATGAGAAACTGCACTAAAGGCCTGAGAACTTTGATATTTCTATCTTGTGATATTACTTGAATCCCAAAATAATAAATATGGCATAATATACATTGCTCCCAGCTGAGGAAAGGAGTTCCAATGAGCATGGGTCTCTTAAGGAAAATAAAGCAGACACCTCTGAACAAAAGTGGGTTTAGGCATATGCTTGAATGTGTCCCTGTCTTGGTCCAATGATTGTGCAGCTTTAGGGTATTTATGCTAGATTATCTTTCTAATTTCGTATTATCACAAAAGAGACAGTTTCATCCAGTCTTTCTGCATTGTGTGCTGAATGGAGTACTTTGAGGCTCTGAGATTTCATGGAGCTTATTCAAGGCAGTGCATAAAGAAAATGCATATTACATGTTTTATAAGAAGAGTTTTAGTGCTGTCTTTAGTGGAGCTGACTGTAATCTAGATAAAGAAACCCAGGTTTGAGAAGAAAGGTGCCTGTCTATGGGTATTTAAAGCCTGAAAAAGTAGTTCTGTTTAGGGGAGCTAAATAGGATCAACATGATCAGATAGCTTTCCTAGAAAAGTATTGAAGTGCTTATAACTTAGTTAATTTATAATCTGATAAAGCAAAACATTTATGACTACATTACTGAGTATATCCTTACTTTGATATCCATGATATGGAGGAGACTTGTTGTCTCTTCCATCATTCCAGAGCCAGCGCTACTGTGAGTCCCAATTAATCCTGGCTGGCTACCTGAGGTGAAAATATCTATATAAAGTAGTAAATAAATAGTGACAGAAAAATCAAAAGTATTCTGTTAACATGCCAGGACTCAAGTCATCCGAGGACAATTAGGTCCATACACAACTTGAAATATGGATAGTCATGACTGGCTGCTTCATTTATTGTGTTATGGATATGTTCATTTTGGTAGGGTTGTATTGTTTCATTTCTCTTGTGAATTAAGTTTTTGGGTTGTTAGAGGTGACATGGGGTTGCAGATTTTGAGTGAAAATAATTCCATAAATGGATCAATGGGATGTAAGCAGCACTACAGACACCTTGAAATTGTAGTGTCAGAGTGGCGTTGAGGTGATGCCTTTGCAGGCACTGCACAGAGCATGGTCAGACACAGTCAGATGAGGCTGGATCCTGACCAGCTTCTGCTGCTCTTCCCTTTGTTTTCAGGCATGGGCTTTGAAATCCTGCTTTAAATTATTGTTATGGATTCTGGAAGGTGGCAAGAAATACTCTCAGGGCACTCGTGCTGGGCAGAGTGTGCTCACTGCTGTTGTGCCAAGGTTGATGTGCCATGCAGAAGGGCCCTGAGAGGAACAGTGGAACAGGGGTAGGTGGGGACAAATTCCAACCATCTGTGAGTTGAGCTCCATCTGAAACAGAGCTATGAAATAGGGAAAGTACAAAATGTCCCATTTCCTTATTTTGATTTCAGCTTCATTTAGGGAAACAGGTCTCATTACATTCCTGATGAGTAAATAAGGATAGATGGCTTCACCAGCATTTTAATTTGTCTTGAAGCCACACAAGGGACCTAATATTGTGGTTAGTCACTCCAACCAGAAAGAGAGAACCCTATTTTTCATCTGATTTTCTTTGCTTCAGCTATCTTATCTGTATTTCCCAACCTCAGTAGTTGATTGCATTTTTTAAAAGAAAAGGGTAGAAAAAAAGCCTTTCATTACAATCCCCACTCTATTTATGTCATGAGATCATCCCAGTTACAGTCCTATTGCTGTTATTTTTGATTTCTGGATTAACATTCCTTAAGTTGAGGCCCATGACTTGGCTGCACCTTTTCAGGCCTGGGCTCTTTCAGAAGCACATTGGTCAGTGCCATTTATGATGGTGGATTTGGGATGTGTTCATGTACACTGGAATCACATGGAAAACGTAAGTCAGGGAAATCCCAGAAAACAGTTGTAGGGATAATGTGGATCTGGGCTGACAGAAGCCCTATTGCTTTTTCAGTCTCATCACTCCCCACTGTGAACCCATCAGTATCCCCAAAATATCCCTTCATTTTCCTATGAAAACTAAGTTACCTTGGAGTGCTTCAAATCCCTGTAAGGACTCAGTTGGCTCTGAGATCTGCTGGGGTGTCCCAGAAGTGATACAGAGAAAGTGAGCTGGGGAAAGGGAAGAGAGAAGGTAGCTGGAGTAGTATTGGCCTGTTAAACATTCATTGAGTAGTGAACCTTTATTTCACCTTTAACTTTGCAGGAATCATAGCAGGAATGTAACTGCAAGTTAAAGGAGAGTGCTGGAAGTGTCATTTAATGAGTTACTAAGAAAAACTGTCAAGAATCACAGAAAATTTTTGCTCTTGCAGGAAGGACTGACACATTTTCAGGGTTATGGTCTTGAAGGGGCAAGAAAAGAGAATGACGTAGAGGAGGTAGAAGGCCTAATGTGGGAAGGGCATGAGATGGCAATAAGTTTTTCTGAGACAGCTGCTAACTGATCAAAGGATGCTTCCTTGTGTTGCCTTCTACAGTTGGTCACGTTTTTTCCATGTACAACTAGCTACATTTTATTGGCATCTTTTATTTATTGTAACCAAAAAACAAAGTTTATTTTGAAGAGCACTTAAATATAGAGACTTTTAAGACAGAGGAATATTAATCGCCATTGCTTTTCTTTGATTTATGAGGAACAGTAGCATTGCAATGAGTTTTGTGGTAGCAAACGGCTGTAATAAGGGTCAGATGCTTACATGCATCATCCAGTTGATGTAAATACAGATTTATTGTATTTACAATCCCTAAAAAGTTCAAAGGGTTGTATAATAGCAAGAAGTAGAGAGAAAAACAGACTTAGGAAATACATTTGTCCTCTCAAAAATACCAGCTGAGCCCATCACAACGGGTGGAAGATGAAGGATAGAACGTGTATGTTTGGGCTATTTTCATAGTACTACCAAAATCAGTAGGAGAAATGTTTTTTATTCCTGAGGAGCTTTTAAGCTCAGTCCAGCTGCAGATATTCCTGAGGATCTTGAGGAGCGGGAGGATGTATATAACCGGACTTGTCTGGAGCCTTGGTCCTACAATCATCACTTTATTGCCGTCATAATATTTCTCAATGGGCCCTAGTGAGTTCTTCTAAGAGAATTTTAAAGGTTTTCATCCCAAAGCTAGAGCATGGATTAATCTGGGCTAGAGTGGAATCTCATTTTATGTAGGATCTGTGCTCTGATTCATATAAAGGAAGAAGAAAAATCATACAAGATTAACGTGAAGGATGACAGAGAATAAGAAGAATGAAGAAAATGAACATGAGAAAGATAAGAGTGTGAATTTATACATGTCTGTTTATAACATAAGAAATTATGAGTTAAACAAGAATTTTCAGTTAAACAGTAGTAGATGAATTAGCACAGGCCAATTTGTGAATTTGTGAATGAAAGATGCAGCAATTTCTTTCAGATTAGTTACTTCATTACCCCTTCAGGACAGTTAAAGCCTCCCAGAAACAGTCACCACTTTTTATATGGCTGACAAATAACACCCTCAGCTTGTCCAGATAGCAGTGAAAAGTTGTCAGACAGGGTTTTTTTTTCCCCAGACTTGGTATGAAGTAATTTTCATGTAACATGGAGAATCATCTTTCTTAGACATCACACTCAGGCTACTATAAATAATCCTTTTAACACATTTTCAAGCTTTCATTTCTTACATATTTAAGGAAAAACTGTCTGTTTAAATGTGTATATTCAAGGGGGAAAACATTCCTGGATCAGTATAATTGTACATCACATACATCAAGTAGATTTTATTGTATAGTGCTCTGAGAAGATTAATTTTTTTTCTTTATTGGAACTTTGTTACTGTTGCTTGACTTCAGAGGGAGAACTGAACAGTAACTTCTGATGTGAATTCAATAGGAAGGTCTCAAAGGTTAAATAATAAGTTAAAGTACAAAAACCTCTCTTGTCATATTGAATACTGTGTATTAATGGTAGTGGAGAAAGCTTTGAGTAAAGCTGCCAGAGGCTTGTGGAAGCTGCTTTTTTCTTATTGTAAACACCTAGGTTTGATCATTCATGACTTTACAAGAGTCCGAAATGTTCAGTACTTCTGCCTATTAGGATTCTGTTGTTTAAAAGACACCTACAGTGAACACGGGTTGCCCGGGTGTTTGACAGAGTGAACTGTCTCAGCACGATAAATCCACTTCCCTTTGGCAAAGCTAAAGGTATTTAAAACATGGGAAAATTCTCATTGCCCCTTCAGCTTCAATGACCTTTGAAATAGTTGTATTCTTTTTTAAGTGCTTTCAACATGAACTCTGCCTTTGAGAAATCAGTTTTCTTCTCGATCCTCCTTCAAGAGTTGCACAAGCACAGCATGGCTGCCCAGCTCAAAGCAGGGCAGTGAGACTCATCAGCCTGTTGGCAGTTTGAATCTAACAGGAATCTTCTGCCACCAAATAAAATGATGACAAGAATGTAAATTATTCAGCAAGGCTGTGGTACATCAGAGACTGTGCAGTGCTGATCTGAAAAAGGAGTGATCTGCAGCAAAGGCAGAATTCTTGAGCTCATCTGCTGAGGGGATAACGAGGCAAAAAGAAATTAAAAACCCCAAGTTTAAGTTGTTTAACATCTAAATATCTTTCTGCTTTATCTGCCTATAATTAAGTCTGAGGTTAGAACTGAACAGTAGATTTTAGAAATCTCAGTGTCCACTTAATTAGCTGTTTCTCAAGGGCATAGGTAGCAGGGAGCATGGATGGGAGGAGCTCCCTTCTGGTAGGGAGTTAAGTTCTTTACCTCCCCTAAAAATTCTCCTTCACAGCATGGACTGCCATCATCAACAGCTCTCCGGATTTGGGATCTGAATTAGTCCCCATTTCCCTCCTTGAGGCTAGGGTCAAGGTCAAGCTTTGCAAAGATGAGTCTTCAAGTGCTCTTGACATTTTAAAAGTCCCAAGAGTTAAAAGGGGGATGGCAGCTTTTCTATTTAAATGATTCATCCCCCTTCTAGACTTCAAATTAGGTTTATGGCTTAGGTTAGATTATAGGACTAGTGATTCAACTTTGTGGTGTCCAGTTTTAGGGAGGGGTCTGGCAGGGCCCCTTTAGGGATTGATCAGCATACTGACATTACTAAACATTTATTTGGGCTCAGAGTTAGGGCTTTTCATGTTGAAGCTCAGGTATTAAGAGATTAAAAGGAGGGCTGCGGATTTATGAAGATCTTATATTCTGTGTTATTGGAGAAATTCATATCCAAAGTAAAACTCAGGGAGCCATTCTATTAAGATTTATGGCTACATTCACTATATGCTTACTAATAGCATTTCAGTGTATTTCGTTAATGTTCAGTTTCTGTTTCAATCTAAATTTTCAGATATTTGTGTGTTTCTGTTGCTTCCCATGTCACTCACGCACTGTAGAGACTGGCTTTGTTTGTGTAATTGAGATTTGCCTAAGGATGTGAGCTGGAGGTAGTATTTAGGCACCTACAGCTTTAAGAACCAAAAAATGTGGGCAGACGTGACCCAAAGCCACGTGTTTTACTTTTATAGAAGGATTAACCTCTGCCTTTAAAGAAGATTGGATTTAGGTTTCAGGGATTTAACAATTCAGCACATCAATATACATGTTATCTGGGGATTTCAGAGATGGAGTTAGAGTTACGAGAAAGCTAATCTGGTACTTAAACTCAGGGTTAGAGGCTATAAATTAAGATTATGAAATTTGGAGCCCTCTCTGGTGTAGACTCTGGGGTGAAATTTGCAGATTTTCCACTGCTGACATGTCTGTCCCTCAGTTTTACCTTTGGGATTGCCTTCGTGTTTGGAGTCTGATGTCCCAGGACTCCAGTTTTCTGGTGTGCTTTACAGAGCTATAATGTGCACTGATGTCAGTCTTTGGCTGTAAATATGTAAAGTTTAAGTATGTAATAGTATTTTTTACTGCACAGATGGGTATGTTACATTCTGGTTTAGTGGTTAGGAATTCACACTATCAGAGATCATTTTATTGATTGCTGTTATTGGCATTATTTATCCTTCCCAGGGCTTAGACTAAACCCATCACAAAGTGTAGCCTTAATAAGAGCCAGCAAATCCCTGTAATGTTCCCAGAAAGGGGAAGCATCTTCCCATCCCAATTGCCTCACCCCCTATGCTGTACATGAACATGATGCATGTCTAGGCAGTGGAAGGGCTCTCCGCTGCTGTGCTCTGGGACATGATTCATTTCCAGTTAGCAACTGGAAAAGACCCCTTTCTCTTCCCCAAGGCCTACCATGGAGGTGTAGGTACATCTGACAGGTTTGTGCACCTCAGTGGGCATCACTGGGGAAGGATGAGGGACAGGGCACCAAAGTCTGGCAACACATTCCTGTGTTTTCTGTAACCTACATCTGAGAACGAATCAGCAGCTCGGGGTCAGCAAGCACGGCCTGCTCTGTTTCTGGCACAGTGTTCTCTTTAACTCAGCTTTTTGAGGGAACTGAGGTGGAAGGAGGACTGCAAGTAGAAGAAAATCTCCCCAGTGTGTAGAGATTTGAGGATTTTACATCACTCCCTGATGGGGCGACAGGTGTATAGATAATACCTGCCTGCAGTAAAAGCTTAGTTACAAAAAATGACTCATTTGCCTTGACTGGAGCGCGAGGATTCCCTTTCTAGCATAGACTGGGAAGAATCTCTTCTCCTTTTTCCCCAAAAAAGTTAGAACAGGCTTTGGAAGCGAAATTCTGGAGTGAGGAAGGAGGTGCATTTGCAAGAGGGATGCCGGGAGAGGTGTCTAAGGGAAGTAGCAGGGCATCCTTAGAAGTTTCTCTTCTTCCAAAGACAGTCTCATTCATGGCTTTCCTGCCCCTGAGACAGTATTCTTTTGCAGGGTCTCCTCTGCTGGGCACTCCTAAGTTGGCAGCCAGTATCTTCTTTTCATATGTAGCTGTGTCAGGCAGTGTTCCTGAGTACATCAGGTTTTTCAACTATGATTGTTTCATAATTTTCATCATAACCAGGGTCTATTAGGTGCTTTTCTGAACAAACAAGAAAATGTCCTCACCCTGTGGATGTAACAATGTAATTTTTCATACATCATCTGCAGAGATGTATCTGAAGGATGAGACTTTTTACAGGCAACCTTCTTTTATTCTCTTCAGAATGAGTCATATGTTTTTGTGAGCAAAGCAATTGGTTTGAAGATGAAAATCACAAATAATGCACTGCCCTTAAGACAATTCTACTCCAGAAGTATTGGGCTCAGGGAATTGTCAACATCCTTTGCTCAAAGTCAGTTTTCAGAAAATAAGAGAAAATCCTAGGGATGCTGGTAAAGAATATGGGTTGACATAAGAATACTTTTATAAGAAAACATCATTTCTCCTGTGTTTGTGGGTGCTGAGCCTGAGAAACAAATTTTATAAAGGCTCAGTCAGACTGGAAAGAATTTGCCTAATCATAATAATATACAATCATGGTGCTGCTTAAAAGACATCCTGTCATTAACAAAGTGGCATATTGTGAATTGTTTCCTGTTCTGCTGAGGAGGGAAAACCTTGAACATGGAGTGAGTGTAGGTGTGTGTGCTGAAATATTGCCAAAGGACATTAGAGCCCCTTGGGCAAGAGCCCCTGCTCTGCCTACGCTTCAGTGAGTGACTCAAACCAGTTATTGCTGCTGTCAAATCCAGGACATGAGTGAGGAACAGGAGGGGCAGACATTTTAGGGGAAAGCTCAGTGTAACAGATGCCAAACCCAACTCCTGTGGGAGCTTAGGGACGACATCATGATGTGAAATAACAGTGAGAACTCTCAGATGAATGTGGGGGCCTCATTAGGACAATCAGCCCAAAGAAAGATGCTACAGTGGTCATTTCTTGGTGACCTGATCATCAGTTCTTGGTTGCTCTGAACACACTGACAGGAAAATGAGTTGGAAAAGGAAGCAGCTTGCTTAGCCTTTCCTGCTAAGCTCAGTGGAAATTCAGATCTCTTGATGTTTTAATTAATTTTTTTCTTTATTCTTCTTTTAAGTGTGGCGAAAGTAGGCATAGCAAGTATCTAAGAACATAGCATATATTTCAATTCAGGGTATGTTACAAACTCACAAGTCTTTTTAGGAGAACAGCAACTCCTTCTGTATATTTATCTTAACTTTTACATTAAAGTAATTTGATGTGTGATATAACTCCACACTTTCAAAATGATCTTCAGAATCCTTGGAGTTGACACCTACTAATAGGAAGAATTATTAGGAAAGGGGTAAGGATGGAGAAGCTGAAGAAATGGGACTGCAGACAGTCTGTCAAATTCTAGGAAAGTGATTTCAGAATGCCCCCAAAAATGCAACTTGTGTTAGCAGATAAAGAAAGAGTTCCTGTGAAGGCAGAGTATTTAAACTAAATTAACCTGTTCTCATGTGAAATTATGTGTTTAACCTAGCAAGTTGTAAACTATAAATAGAGATAAGGTGCTGCTCCTCACATTTTGGGCATAAGTTTGTGACCTTTTCAGTTGGGTTAATGTACTGCACACTCTTAACTGTTTCTATGCATTTTTTTTAGCTCCATTAAGTCTAGAGAAAGATAAATTTGTGACTTTGGCTGGATTAAAGTTAGTTTTACAAGCAAAGTGTTTAAGACATAAATATTTAAATTCAAAATCCATTTGATGCTTACTCTTAATGCATGACAGTGATTTTTGTATCCAAATACTGGACTTGTGAGAACAGGACAGGTTAAAGGTTATATTTCTGAAAAAATCAAAGTATTATATAGGATATTTTTCCAAGCTTATGTCACTTTCTGTAAGGAAGACAGAACAAATTTGCAGAGTATTCAACCTCTGATGAAGCTTGAACACTTATTCCTAGAAATGCATTGCAAAAAAGTGTGTAAATATAGTGCCTAATTTGCAGAGTGAGGAACAAACAGGGAAACTCAGTTATCTGCAGTGCTTTATAAATGATAAATTTTTCATTTAGGGCCTTGCAACAAATAATTACTAAATGATCCTAAGTGACAAGTAGGAAAATTTCCTAAGCTAGTCATTTCCATCCATAAAATGTATACCTAAAACAATGGGTGTTATTGTCACGTATTCCAGCCTACTATCTTTTAGTGAAAAACCACAAAACATTCAAGCATTTTTTTCTCTCTGTGTGTAATACATTTTAACTTTGCAATGCTTTTAAATTCCCAGGAGCTTAACAGAAAATAAGTAGCTTCAGAATATATACATATACTGAATATTGTCTTGAAAGCTTATTGACATCATTTGGTGGTTCTTTCTGCTATTTTTGGTGGGGGAACAGGAAGGACAGCCTGGCACTGAGACCTGACTCTCCTGGTTTTAGGTGGTGTGGATATGGGATGAGCCCTTCTGTTTGCCCTCAGTTTGCTGGAATACACGGTGAGAGTGGTGCCTTGTGTTTTAACCAGCTGCATTATCAGATCCAGTGACAAACTGGGCCAGTTAAGGTACCCTTTAAATGCCATGTTAAGGAGAAGCTGAGTGGGAGGGAGGTTGGACCTGGAGCAGTGAAGGTCAAGGAGGTGCTGGAGGCCGTAAGCAGAGCCTAAGAGGCTCTGGGAGCACAGATGAATCCCTCAGTGTTGGTGGAGATGATGTAGTGGTTTGTTTAACCAGTGTTGATGGGAATGGGCTGGGCTGCAGACACAGGATGGCAGAGAAGTAGAATTTGGCATCAGTGACCAGCCACCAAACTGTAGGAGCAGGGACTGCCTGGAATACTCAGTCATGGATTGACCGGGAATGGCTCTCATTGCCAGCAGATAGGCTTGTATGTTTTTGTCTTTGAGGATCCTGGGGGGCTGGGGGAGATGGCTGTGGAATGTGTAAAGATTGCAAAGTTTGGCACCGTTTGCAGATTGATGTTATACTCATAACATTCTGTTCCAGGGCTCTGGCTGGGGCTGATGACTCTGCGTTACCTCATGGTAACGCCCTGCTGTTCTGCTCCTCGGGGCTCGGCTTACTCACTGAACTCAGCTATGTGGCCAGATAAAACTTCACCGTTATTTGGACATGCTGCTGAAATTTTTCTGGTGACATTTAGACCAGCACAGTTCAGAAATTCAGGGCCTGGATTCAGTGAAAGTAGAGCAAGTAGTCTAAAAATATTAACTGAGCCGCATGGTCTGATAGGGAATACTGTGAGTGTTGGTGGCTGCCTGTGCTGAAGGCACTGAGGGTACTGACACTAAGAGAGATGAAAAGAGATGCAAGAGGAAAACACAGAGACATTTAGTTTGTTAATTCTGGCAAAGGAAGGCTTTGATTTCTGTATGTAAATACCTCCAGGCATTGATCTGGGGGACGAAAGAGAATTATTTAAACTTTTAATTTAATAAAGCCTTTAGCAACAGCAGACAAAAGTCAAGTAGTTTTAAGCAATGTGTAAGAAAGATTATGCTGGAATAAGGTTCTTCAGCATTGTATCAGTGAGGTTTTGAAACAGCTTTCTGACCAAATGAGCTTTAAGATGGCGTTGGATGCAGTTTTGAACAAGGTGGGAGAAGTATTTTGGTGAGGCAGGAGTTCCTCCCCTGGCTCTGCTCAGTCACTGGAGGAGAACAGTTCAGTGCAGGCTGTGGCATTGACCTGGTGTGGTTTTGGAAGGCTGTTACTGTAAGGCAGCAGAGCAGGACAGTCGTTCTGGAGATGTTACTTTACTGTAAGTGGGTCGGGTTTATTTCTATGTTGTGAGTCGGGTATCGCAGCCATCTGTTGAAGTCTTATTTGGGCAGGCAGCAGAACTTTGCCATTACATAATTACATGGAGAGGTGACAACAGGCATTTCCTGGTGCTGGAGCACAATCACCAATGGCCCCAGTGTTTTACTTCAGTCCTTCTTCTGCAGGGGTAGTCGCACCTTTCTCAGTGGTTTGGGCTACCTGGCGTGAGGGAGGAGAACTCCTCAGTTGCCTCTGAAATTTGTCCTTCCTC
The DNA here is from genome assembly GCA_035584735.1 of Pseudotriccus pelzelni. Lineage (NCBI taxonomy): Eukaryota > Metazoa > Chordata > Aves > Passeriformes > Tyrannidae > Pseudotriccus > Pseudotriccus pelzelni. The sequence goes on along the minus strand of JAWMRA010000005.1, from coordinate 24,980,276 downwards.
TTCTGGAAACCCTCTACTTCACTTGCTAATTATGAAATTTAAGCGAGTTTTGATGATAATAAGAATCTGTTGCACCTGCAGCTTTCTGTGTCATATGAAGTTGAAAAATATTCATTCCTGCTGCTCAACAGCTTCTCAACCACTGGTTTGTTGCTTTGGTTTGGTTTTTTTTAGTATCAGAAGGAATGTTTAAGTAGATTATTATTGCTGCTGTTAGAGCATCTTGATCACAGTACCAGGCTGTCTTTCAATCCAGTTTTGAAACCAAAGCTAAAATTTAAATTTGTATCTTAATAACAAAGATGATCTCTCTGAAAAAATATCGCCCTGAAACATCAGTTTAGATTAATACAAGATGATTTAAAAGCAGCAAAATCACATCACTAAATAGTGAAGAGTGAGAAAGTGTAAATATTTGCTTTTAGTTCCTCTGTATAACTGTTGAATGACAGGAAATATTTGTATTGGCCTAACCATAACTAATATTGCGGTCATGTTCTAAGTCCATTCCAATCTTGCATTTATTAATGAAAGCAGTTTAATTTAATCCTCTCACCCTTAACTGTCTCAGTTAATCTATGAGCAGTCACTTGGACAACAAAGAACATGATAAATCTGCAGTTTTTGCTCCATCTTGCTTTTTCCTTTCTTTTTCCCCCTGTGAACATCAGGCATGTTCCCTCTCTGGGACCTTTGACTTCTGCCAGGACAGTAGTTGCTTGTGATTCATATGTGAGCTTCAGAAAATACGGGCACTCAGTGATGATTTCAGGGATATGATGTTACTTCTATCCTTTTTACATTTATGTGATCACTATGTCTGGCATAATATTAAAGAGCATTGCAAATAACACTTAGCTGGAGCAATTATTCTTGCACAAGACTGTCTGGCAGATTGCAGGGCTTTACCAGATGTTCTGATTTACAAGTCCTGTTGCTCATCTTATTAAGTAAATGTATTTAAAATAGAACCAAAACAGCTTAAAAATAAACAACCACTGCATAATGGATGAATGCAAACAAAGGTTTTCTTTACTTACAAAGTGTATCTACAGAAAACTGGAGTAGAAAATCAACTGAATGACTGTCATATCAGGGCTGCTACTGGCAGCAGAAATGACAGTTTTTATAATATTTAGTTGTTTTGTTGTTGCAATACATCCAATTTAATCTAAAAAAAATCTACATTGATGTCTTCTGAGAACATCTAGCAACAGAAAAGAGCCATCTATCCTGGGACAATTCAGGCAGCAATGGTTATTTTTCACTTCAGAGTCTCCCAAAGGGGATCTACAGCTTGGAATAGGGATAAAATTGGACGTGATACTCCAGGTGAAATGGTATAAAAGCTAATAAAAGTTGAATTGAAACCAAATGCATGGCATGTCTTGTATGCAATGATTTTGGGCAGGTACCTGTAGGAAGATTTCCCATCTCTGTGTGAAAACATTAACTCTCTCTATATATATAATTAATATAACCACATTTCTGCTGACAGTCTTATAAATATTAGAAGTGCATATTCATTCCATGCTTGATACAGTACTGAAAAAACTAGAATTTCACTCCAGCAGTTCAGAACTGAGGTCAAACCTGTAACTGCAGGTGTGCTTGCTAAGTAGCAGAGCTTTTTGATGTTCTCTGTGTGTTCTGCTCTCCTCAGAAAAATCAAAACAAAGGAGTAAAATCTCAAATATATTTACAAAATATTCCTGTCCATGGTTTCAGCAAGTATGGACTTAAATTCTGGTTTCTGAGTTGAAGTTGTCCTGGTGTGCTGTGAGAAAAAAAATGGAAAAACAACTCAGTAACCAACGTTTTCATAAGGCAAATCATTATAAAAGTGCTATTTGCCAAAGTGATGTTACACTGGAAGGTGTTTCATACCTTCCAAACCCAATTTTTTAGATAACTTGTACAGAAAAGATGTTGGACTCCTTTCCTGTAGTTACGCATTTCACTATCTTTGCTGTGTTTTATCTCTAGTGATACCTTATCAGAGGAGCACTCTGGGGAAAGAGCTCAAAGAGCAAAATGAAATGGTTCTGTGTGAGGAGGAAACTCCTGCCAAGGGAAAAGGTCAGTTTGAGAGGAAGAGCAAACATACTTGGAAGCCTAGCAAGGCTGATTCTTGGCAGTAAAGAAAGGCTGGAGAGGACTTGAAAGTAAAGTAGTGCTTATGTTGTTAGACTAAGCTAGAGGCGTTTGTAGCAGCCATCAGTTATTGTGAGTAGGGAAAGAGGATTTGCTGAGATTGTCACCATCACTGAGGGATGGCTGAGAAGCTAATGCTCAGGCATGTAAAGCTGTGTCTTTGGCTTCAGTGTAATTGTGTCAAACCTGAAGATGTCTGTGTTGTGTAGCTGAGTATCAGAAGTGTTTGTTGGAAGGCACAAAGGCTGGAAGAAAAGCCAGTGGGAGAGTTTTGGGTTTGCCAGGTGGAGCAGACATCAAACCATCCATTGCGGGTGTCAGGCTGAGATTTATTCTTGCTAGAAGAACAGGTCATGGGGTTTTTCTCAGCTCAGCTTTAGGCGATCAAGGGTCTTTGTCAAAATGCTATCAACGGTTGCATCCTCCATTTCTAGGACTGTCTTGCTGGAAAACCAAGTCATGGCACTGAGGGGTGTTGTTGAGCATGGAATAAATCAACTTAGAGACCGTGACAGGCTGTGTAATAGGCCCCAAGTAAAGTCCTGCCTTGTGGGAGACAATACAGCACACAATACAAGGTGTTCTGCTTCTGAAATGCCCAGACACAGCCAGAGTACTGTGTCACCCCCACAAAGACTTGTAAAAATGGGACATTAACTGCCATGGCTCTGGATCATGAATATGTCTCAGACTTTAGCACGGCTGGTTTGTGCTCAAGTTTCAGGCTGGAGATTCAGTGATTGTTATTTCTTTTATTTCTCTTATTTGCCTTTATTTCTGTTATTTCTATTTTTTTGCTAGCACACAAGGTGGGAGCAAAGCCAGTGCTGTGTGATTTATTTAGATAACACTAAATATATAATCTTCATAAACAAACAGGGGCTAGTCTGACAGCGCTGAACTTCACTGCTGAACCTGCCTGCTCACAAAACACCTTTACTTCTCCAAAAAGCTGCTTCTCAGCTAAATGCAGACTGTTTTCACTGGCTACTCTTTCAGACTGTGGTAGTTCATTCTGCAATATATCCTTTTTGTCATGTTTATCATTTTCAGATCTCTATCAGGAAAATTCTTTTTACTTCAGCTTTAAATAAAACAACTTTTGCTATTACTCTTAGTATCTGCTGAGAAATTTTATATGATTAAGAGATATTTTGATTAGCTGAGGTGTCCAGTTTGAAGGTAGGTAGGGGTTGGGACTGGCTTTCATTTGCTGTGGCTCTTTGATAATCACTGATGGCTCTGTGCTGGTCTGTAGTAAAGCTACTACAGCTGGTAAAACCAGCATGATATTACCCCTCTGTGCACTTGGGTTGGTGAGCACAAACCCCTTCTGTGCTACAGCCTTGTCTGTTAAAGGACAACATTGTTTATGCATCCAAAAAATTTTCAAAACACGAGCTGAGAAACATTAGCAGTAATATTTTGGCAATGGCTTTGCAGGGTTACACCCAATTTGAGGTTCTCTACAGTCTCCACATTGCTGAGAGCACTGCAGAGGCACCAGTGAGCAAACCACCAATGCTTCCTTTCCAGCAAGGTCAGAGCAGCTGAGAAAAGCAAACTGGCCTGTAAATAGTAAAATATTGGAGACTTCTGAGGTAATTCTGCCAGCAGACAGTGACGAGGAAGGATGAGACAGATGAAGAAGAAGACAGTTATTTACCAGGCTTGTATTCAAAGTCCAGTTCCTTTAAGGCTAGAAACATTGAAGAGGTCTTCTTGCAGATTTTTCAGCCCATCTCTTCGCCATAAGCTCTCGAGCATTTAGGATTTGCCCACAGATGGTGAATTGCCAGGACCTCTCTGCAGTAACCCTGTAGATCTGGTGCAAGGAAGCTTTGACCTCCCCAGCTTATCCGAAGGCTCCTGTAGTCTCTTCAGGGTGTCTTTTGAGTGTTGTTTTCTCATGGTATTTTTGTTTCTTCAGTCACTCACATGGTGGCACCAGAGCACTCCGCATTTTCCTCTCTAGACATGGAGAAGTTCAGTCGGTTCTGTCATATTTGGGAATTCATCCTTCTTCCAGCTTTCATTTTTAAACCTACAGCAGCAGATCCCAGGGGTTACCCAGCTAAATCCTGTGGAGGCCGTTAGAGAGAGGAACCTGGACACTGCCTGACAGTGGTAACTGCGGATACTCACAGGAGTGTTTCCTTCAGGGATGGGGTTTGCCTCTGTAGCTGGAGACCCCAAATTGGATACACTCCTTTTTTGAAGCTTTTACATACAACTTTGTGTTTGCCAGTGGCTGTGCTGCAGTTTTGATTAGCAAGAGAGGTGGGCCTTGCTTTAATGATGGGCTGGACTGTACCTGTGCAGTCCAGACCTCTTGACACCTCTGAGATCACCACCTTGTGATCTGAGCAGGAGGGCAGGACTGGGCCTGCTGCTCAGTGAACTGTTAAAAGGTTTGGAGGGGGGCTTGGCTAGGTCCTCAGCTGGCTGAACCGCCCTGAATTCCAGGTGAGCTCTGCACATCAGATGTCCTGTGCATTTCCATAGACTGTATACAGGTATATATTTATTTAAATTGTGCTTAGGACAGATTCTACTCAAGGTGTCTTCTCTTGACTGTTTGTAAATGAGTCAGTAACTTCAAGTGAATGAGAAGCTGTTATTAGGGAAGCCATTTCAAGCCAGTTAGTGAAGCTATCAAGAACCACACGAGCTCTGCAGTCCGTACTCCTGTGTGCTAGCTCTTCCCATTTTAGGAGAAATTTTTCTGATGCAAGTGCTGTGTTTGCTATATATTTATTTTTTTTAAAAAAAACACCTTTTGCTTCTTACACATTTTGTCCAAGAAATTATCTGAATTGGTCTCAAAATTACCCCAGTTTTATAGTCCTTGAATACGGTGAAAAATCTGCTGAGAGTGTCTTCTCCTTGCAGCAATTGCACATCATCACTTCAGAGCACTTCTTAACCTTTGTTCTGTAATCTGAACAGCCTCTTGGCTTGGTGATGTTTCTGATGCCCCCATCATTTGGCTGTTCATACATTGTCATTTGAATCTGTGTGTCAAAGAACAATTCTTTTTATCCATGTTTTTGTCTTTCCCTTTCTAACACTAAATGTATCAAAGCCGAAGAACCTGGCACCAGTTGTGGGTGGAAGACCTGGAATAGCTGAACCCAATGATCTGAGAAGTGAGTGGAGCCGTGTTAAGTGTGTCCAGACAAATGTGTTTATAAAAACATGCAGCCAGTTAGGGATTACATTTACCATCATCCCCAGGGCATGGCTGGATACATTGCTTGGATGTGGAGTTTATTAGTGCAGCACTGCTGGCGGTGTGATCCCTAACACCCCGCTGAGCTCTGGCCATCAGCTGCCACTCTGATGTTTCCTTTCTGTTCCAGCTCGCACCCAGAACTACCCTGTGCCTCAAAGCTTGTCCAGGGATACAAAGGGCAAATAATGCCATGGGTGTCTTGTAGCAACAGTTCCACGTGAATGGAGAACTTCTGTGTATGCAAGAGTTGGAACTGTCTCTGATTTCTCAGCAGCAAATACAGATGCACTTCAGCAAGTCATTCAGGCTCTTCAGCATTAGTGAACATCGGTGATGAAGGTGTTTGAAGTTTCCAGACTTCAGGGTGGTGCTGAGTGACGGCCGATGGTACCATTGGGTTTTGTCCTGAATCAGAAATCTCTGCTGAAGCAAAGGCCAAAGCCCAGAAGGCTGGAGGAGCCAGGAACAAAGCACAGCCCTGCCCAGCAGCCCTCGCCCATCCACACACCTCTATGTCCCAGGATCCCGGCAGGGATAACTGCAAATGTGCCAGGTGGCTTCTTTTCATCCCCCTGTCGGGGCCATCCCCGCGCCCCTCGCCCAGCGTGTCCCGTTCTGCCTGTGTGCGCCTGCGGGGCGGGCCTTGGATTGCGGCCCCACCACTTCATCCGGGGATTTCAGAGGTTGTGCCATGCCAAGTTTGTACTGGCAGCAGCCTTGGATTGGAGCTGCCAGAACTAGAAATGCCTCTGAAGTCAAAGGGTAGCAGAGCTCCCCCTCAGACCCCGGGAGCAGAGTCCTGCCTGGAATTGCCAGACCGATGGGAGTGATGACAGGAGTGTTACTCACCATCCGGCTCTGCTCCTGCTGTCTGAGTCTTACTTGGCCAGTGGGCTTTTCTCAGTCAAGCACTGCTGCTCTGGTCTGTCTGAGCATCCTTCTCACCTGATAACTTGTCTTCCCTTTAACCCACAGGGTTGTGCATCTAGCATGGATTCACTACTGTGCCCACTCCGTAGCTTTTTAATTCAGCCAGTGTGAAGGAAAAACAAACCCACCAAAGTGGATTTCCTCTCTCCAGGGATGGGCAAGCTGGACTCCTACAGAAGGTGTGTTGAGATATTCCTGGTTCCTGGAGACCTGGCATGTGCCTCACTGGCCCAGCCAGTGGGCGTGAAGTAAAGAAACCTGATGGTGTATTGGGGTCACCTTTTAACAGGGGTGGGTGTGTATTTTCTATCCTCACTGGCCCTGGTTGGCCCTGGTTGCATCCCTGAATTCCTTTTCCTGCCTCATTCTTCTCCTAGAACTTAGATTTGGAAGGAATCATAGGTTTTTTGCCAAGTGCTGTATTTTAGCATGTAGTTTCCTTCAGGCTTTATTAAGGAAGAAGTATTTGTGGAAGAAAAAGGGAGTCTGGTTGTACTCTGGCAAAGGCTTGGATGTAGGAGGATTTTTTCCTGGAATACAGGCATGTGCTGAGTGCTTTCAGGCCTTGCTGCAGCAGCTGGTACCTAAGGCGTGCCCACCAGGGTGAGCTCCAGGAGACGGGTGTGCCCAGCTGCTGGAATGCCTCCAGCTGTCACCGTGAAACCACCAGCATGTACAAATTAATCTGCACATGAGGATAGAAGCACTTCTGTCATCTTGCCCAGGGTGTGTTTGATCTCAGCAGTGTTGTTAATTAAATGTTGTCATGTTTGTGCCTGGGTGAGGCCCAGGGACAGAGGAAGGAGCCGTTGTCACAGGGCCATATATCAGCGACAGGGGCAGGAGAAAATGCTGTCCCAGGAAACCCAGTGAGCAGTGGAACAGGAGGCTCATAGAGAAGGATAGCAGCAGGGAGCACTGAAGCATTAACTGTGTGTTCAGCACGTCTCTGAACTACCCCAAAGGAATTGCTCTCCCTAGGACCTCCTTTTAAACTATTTAGTGTAGTGTTTTTCTTTTAATAAGAACTTCAGATTCTCATATATGGCAAGTGTTAAGGAGTTGAAGTCATTAGTTAGTGTTAGAGGGTGCTGGCTCTGGGATTCAGCAGGTATTTCCAGAGAGTCTTTCACTCTTTCTGGGATAGACATCATGTCTGTGAGAAATAAATGGAGGGCGGTTTTATTACAAGCAGGAGTTTGATTATGTTAAGAAACTGTGTAGTTTGGGGAAACTGGAGGGTTGTTTAATAATGAGCATTGCTGGTTCTGCTTGCTGCCACCTGCAAGTCTACCTGCAGCCCTGGGAGGCTGCGCTTGTTAAGGTTGCTCGTTAGATGTATTGTCCAGGGGCTGACTCGAGAACAATGGACCTGGCCAGAGCTTGTTACCAAGAGATAACATGACCAAATGACTTGATAAGCT
>JAWMRA010000005.1:24910561-24934097 GCA_035584735.1 Pseudotriccus pelzelni | reverse complement strand
CTGGAAGTGTCCAAGGCCAGGTTGGAGCAACCTGGGCTAGTGGAAGGTGTCCCTGCCCATGGCAGGGGGTGGAATGAATGTGACCCTAACCCTAACCCAAACCAGTCTGTGCTTCCATGATTAACCACATCCTAAAGAACTTGCTAAAAAAAGGAAGAAGCTGCTGGATGTTCAGATCTGTTCACCTCCAGACACAGCAGTCCTCTATATCCTTTGCAAAGCTCTCAAAGGAGTTTTGCAGGGGCTTGTTTGGGAAGTTTTCCCCTAGAAATAGATCTCTGCCACTCACTTGGCTGTTGAAATAAACTGCTTTGTGTTTAGAAATCTTCCATACTGAAGATGAAGCTCTTTCTGCGGGCAAACTCTTCCATTTAGCCCTGTAAGGCAGATTTCAGATCCACACAGACACAGGAAAGCCCTGGACTAACAACCAACCACTCAAACAGATTGTGGGGCTGATGTAGCCACTGGCAGGACACAGCTGGAGTTTATTATTCCTGTATTCATAAAGCAACTCTGCCCTCAGATCTTCCTGTTTGGATGTACTGCTGTCGTGTTCATGGTGTCAGCACTGATTGAAGCTGATTGACTCCACTCCTGCTGCAGGACACAAAATAGAGACAAAAAAAGGAAAACCTGCTTCTAAGGAGACTCAGGCTGGAACAGCACCAGGAACAGGGATTAATAAATGATGGATTTTGGAGCAGACCAACATATTTCTGAATCTCCGCTGTCTTGCCTGTGGAACACATCAATTTCACTCCTGAGCAGAAGAAAAGTTGGAAGCAGCAAACAAAGATATTCGTGTGAAGAAAAGTGTCTTGAAGATTTCCTAAAAGTTAGTATGTTTGAATAGATGCTTCAGGAAGAGATTTTTGGGCTAATGGAAAACTTTCTGAGTTGTGTGCATTGTAAATGTGCTGCTTTTCATATTCAGGGAAGGCAGATGCCAGGCCAGCTTCAAAAAAATCTATAAAATACTGACTGATAGATAGCAGACAAGCGGTCTGGAAGGAGTTATAAAAGTGCTCTCTGCCTTTCCAAGACAACAACTGAGGTTCAGAATGATCCCTCCAGGCAGTGCCTTGGTGTGCACAAAGAGCCGTGAGGTGAGAACAAGGGAGCTGAGACCTCTCCAGCTGAGGGATGCTCCTTGAAAATAGAATGTGAAGGGAGAACAGGCAAAAAAAAACCCCAGATATTCAGCTGTTTACCAAAGTCATTACAGCTTAGAAAAGACCTGGAAAACCTGAAACAACTGTTTCTTGAAGGAATTTTTATCCTCAAGGAGTGCAGCTGTATGGTTCCTCCTGAGGGACAGGAGTGAAAGGAAGCAGGTGACAGTCACCTGAATGGAAAGGCAGGGGGTGGAGGCAGAAAAAGGAGGGGAACAGCACCTACCAGGGGATCTGGGGATGAGATTCTGCTGTCCTGCCAGAGAGACTGTTCAGAACAGTCTCCAAAAAGGGACTGCAGGTTTGCTAAACACGGGTTTAGTGCACATTTGCCTGTAGGACAGATTGTTTCTTTTGTTTCAACGTGATTTTCTTCCTTTCTTTTGCCTGTTCAGCTCACGTTTGTTTGAGTGGCAGCGATTTTTGTGTGCATAGTCCAGTGAAATAAAAACCCTTTATCGTGTCTGTGGTGGAGTGGGGTGGTGAAATACCACGGCAGTGTTGACACTTGGGCTGGATTTTTGTCGTTAGTTCTCGACCCAAAAAGGTGGAGTTTGTCTCCTCGGGAAGCAAAGGAGGTTTGGGGTCATGTGCAAGGAGGTGAAGGGTCTGGAGGGGGCATAAAAGGAGTGGCTGAGGGGGCTTGGTCTGTTCAGCTGGAGGAGACTGAGGGCAGAGCTCCCCAGGCTGCCAGAGCTCAAGGAGCTCTCAGGGACAGGGGGGGATTGTTGGGGGTCTGTGCAGGGCCAGGGGTTGGACTGGATGGTCCTTGTGGGTCCCTTCCAGCTCTGGACACTCTGATTCTGTGATTAATATTTCAGTGCCTGTGCTCAGTGACTACACCATACCAGGCTGTAAAAATACCATGTAACTTCTGTTGAAAAAAAAAAAGCCAGACAACCTTTCCCCAACCTCTGGAAAATGACAATAAAATACATTAAAAAAAAAGGCTTCTGGCAGCAGATCATTTGGCAGAACCATCCATCAATGTAACACAAAGTGAAGGAGACCCTTAGGAGGGACAATGGGGTGTGAATAAACATCAGTGTCTCTGCTTGGCATCAGTTCTTCAGTCTGTCACAGATGTGATGCACCGCTCAGGAACTCTGCAGCAAGTGCACAGGAGGGATAATTTTTGGCTAGAAATGTCTGTGGCAGGGGGTAAGTGAAATGGGGATATGTCCCTCAGCAGAACTCCAAGTGGGTCACTCATGGAAGTTTGGAAATCAGCCTAACTGTGCTCTGCCGTTCCGCTCCTGATGCCACGCAGAGGGAAAATATTCAGGCGGGAAGGACTTCTAGGAGGGAGATTTCGCTTGTCCTGAGAGCAGCTTGATGTGAAATTCAGTCGGGATGGACAACAAAAGAGCTTCTCCCAGGGAAGCAGAATTCCCTTTGGAAAGGCTGGTTCCCCCTGTCCTGCCAGCCCTGCCTTGCCGTGGCTGTGTCCTGGAGCTCAGCTGGGTGAGTCGAGGGCGAGGGGACAGCTCTGCTGTGGGAAACGAGGGCTGGCACCTCACATTTCTGAACAGTCAGGGGTGTTCCCAGGGGATATTTGCTCTCCTTCCGAGCCTGCTCCAAGCAGGGTCTGAACACGGCATTAATGAGCCTCGTCAGCTTTCCTGTGAAGGATAAAATTGAACCCGTGTCTGTGTTTCTGTAGGAACAATTTAGTGCACCCTTTTATTTGGATATTATTGCCAGCTTCTCTACCAGAAAATTATATTCTCTCTCTTCGCAATCCTGGGTTAGAATCACAAAACAGAAGAACAGTAAAAAGCTTTTCTTTTCATCTGCAAGTGATAAAAAGCAAGGTAAAAATGTCAATACTCCTGTCTCCCCAACTCAGGGGCTGTTTGCACTGTGCTTTGAAGCTTCAGCAACTGGTGGAATAAGGATCAGTGGATAACCCCTGGAAGAGGGAGGAGCATTAAATGGCAGAAACAGGAAGTTTAGGATGTTTTATGGAGCAGTGACTCACGTTTCCGATCAGATCAACAAACAGAAAACCTCAAAATGTTGTACTTGACCCTTTGCTCAGAAAAAAATGGGCTCTAAAAAGAGACACAGAAGCTGTTTTAATGAAACAGTCTGGCAGTGAACTCTACCTGCTGAACTGGGTGAGAGCCAAAAGAAAGAGAGCAAAACCTGAGAAGACATAAATCTACTGCCATCATTTTTGCAATAACTTCTGAAATTGTTTCTGCCATTGAATAGTTACACTTAAAAAGCCATCATACATCTTGAGTGTCAGTAATTAACTTTTTCTTGCTTTTTCCTGATTCCAGGAAAAGATGATTTAAGAGGTTTTGTCTCTGGCTGACAATGTTCACACCTGAGGAACAGGGGGATACATTAGAATTGTAAACCTGGGTTACATTCCTGTGGAAAACTTTGGGCTTTAACACACTGCAGACCTTGTTTGGGTTGTTTTTCTGCCCCACTGAAATAGCTGATCAGTTCTGCCCTGGGCCAGCTGAGCTACCTGGGGTTTATACAAATCCAACACGAGCAGTTATGTGATTTACTAATTTGCTGTGCAATTAACTGAAACCAAAAGCTCAGATAATTTCACAGAGTCTGGGACATTTTGCAGCTCAAAAAGTCACAGCTGCAGTTTTTGGTTGGTTGTGTGGTTTCTTTGGTTTGAGTTTTTTTTTCTTTTTTACTAAAAGTGGTTTTCAAAGCAAGATTTCCAAATATTCACAGAATCATTAAGGTTGACAAAGACCTCCAAGGTCATCAAGTCCAACCTTCCACCCAATCCCACCTCGTCAAATCACGTGAAGTGAATGTTGAAGCAGGAACCTGGTCCCCATCTGGAACTGAACTGGGAAAGGAAAGGCAAACACACCAAAGGGAGGAGTTAGGGCAGGAGCCTTCTTTAATTTATTTTGATTTAGTTGGGATTGAACACTGCAGAGCCCTGGACAGGACACAGCAGAGACATTCCAAAGGAAAAAAGGGAACAAGGTGAGCACCTTGAGCCAGTGGAAATCTCCATCACAAAGCCCTTCCCGTGCCTTTTGCTTCCCAAACTCCTCAAATGGACTCTTTAGCTAAATCCAGCAGGATTCCATGGCTCTGGAGGGATGGGCCGCTGCTCTGGCAGGGCTGGGAGGAATGAGCTGACCAGAAGACAAAACCTTGAGGAATATTTTCCACCTGTTTGTGGCACAAGTAATCACAGAGTGCCGGACTGGTTTGGGTTGGAGGGGACCTTAAGGATCATCCCATTCCACCCCCTGCCAAGGGCAGGGACACCTTCCACTGTCCCAGGATGGTAACAGTGGAATTAACGGGAAATCTTTGAAAGACCAGTGGGCTTGGATTTAATTAAGAAACCCCTGAACCACAGCAGTGTAGTGCACAGTGTGACATATAATCATTAGTGGAAAGGTTAATGAGTTAATTAGCCACATTTAAATGTTTAATTCAAATAAATGTCCATCTATTCTCTGGGATTAGGAGCCATTTTGTCTCTTCTCTTTACACAACCTGGGGTTTCCTCTCCCCAGTATTCCCTAGAAAATCCAACATATAGTTGGATTTGGTTAAACAACAACAACAACAAAAAGAAATTATGGCCTTGATTCTAAATCTCACTTTATATTTCCAACTCAAATATAATGGACGTGAGTGAGGTGTAGGACACATCCTGGAGCAAACCATAATAATTCATCTGCAGGACTGGATTCAGCACAAATCAGACACATTGCAGTTCTCCTCCTTGCTGCTGGGCAGCAGCAAATTCTACTGAACAGACCAGCACAAGGAGACAACTGGAGAGACACTGGCCCAGGGAGTCAAAAAATGTGTTACTTTGGGCCAGATAATAAAGGAAAAATTAAGATCTTCACATTTTTCAAACATATGAATGCAAATTTTGAGTTTGCAAAAATATTCTGAATATTTTGTTATTTATGACCAGCATGTGAAAGGGTTGAGGGGAATTAAGGTTAATTATTTTACACAGAAAGATCCATGATCACTATTTTTTTTGTGGGAAGTGGCAGTTTGAGTTTCCCCCAGGTCTAAAATACGAATTTGACTTTAACTAAAGAGCACATTCACGACATTATTCGTGTGATATCTAAAATAAATAGATTTGATTACAGTGTGGTGATTTCCTCCTAACAGAATGGGAGAAATGTGATGTTATAGGGTCTGAAATAAGGAGAAAGTTGCTATTCTTTGCTCAGAATTGTCGTTTCTGTTTCTCAATTAAAAATCAAAACAATTGTTTTGTAATTAAATTTGCTTATTTACTGGGAAAGTCGAACATTTGGGGACATTGAGTAGATTAAAATATGTTTCTGCACATGCCACTTACCTAGTCATGTAATATAATATAAAATGCCCTTGTTAGCATTTCTTTTACAGAGGTTTATTTGGGGGATGCTTTTTTTTGTATTTAGTTATTGTAGGGATATAGATAAAATGAACTGCTAATTTACATTTCTAAGCTGTCCTGGAGGTACCTCAGATCCCTCTTCCTGAGAGTAAATCCAGTTTCTGGGGGCCTGATGTGCAATTTGAACACAAGAATCGGACAGCACAAAGCAACATCCACCAGGAAAATGCTCTGAGGTGTCCCAGGCCAGGTTGGACGGGGCTTGGAGCAACCTGGGCTGGTGGAAGGTGTCCCTGCCCAGGGCAGGGGGTGGAATGAGATGGTCTTTGAGGTCCCAAGAAGCCTCAGCCCTCACGTACAGACATGAATTCAGGAGGCAAGAGGAGAACTCACATTATAAAGCTAATTCCCAGGTTCCCAGCTCAGTACCTACTGTCATCACAGCCTTCCTCTGTGCTTTGAGCCCTGGTGAATATTTTTTTGCAGTGGCTGCCTTTCATGTACTGTTTTCATTAAGTACTGCTTTTAAAACAAGAGTTTTCAAATGAAGACTAAGGCAAAAAGTATTCATATATTTTATTTCCAAGCCTTGTTCAACCTTGTTTTCATAAAAAACCCGACTACCCAATTAAGAAATTAACTGTTCAGATGCAGAATGTTTCTGTGAGCTTTGTTTCTAGCTGGTTCTTGGGCCATATTCAAGATCACAGTCTCTAGCAGCACTTTGTAAGACATTTACCTACCATATTCTTACTTCTTCCAGTAATACTTAATTCTTCTAAATTTACACTAGAGAAAGAGTCTGAAGAATGGTATGTCAGAATGAAAGCAAAGAAGGAGAAATTTGGCTGAAGATTTAGTGATGGATCACAGTTAAGGGAGACACAATTCATAAGCTGAATTTGTTTTCTCTTTATTAAAGAATAAAGATCAATTGAGGGAAAATTACCAAATAACTTCAATCAGTAACTGAACTTCAATGTTCAATTGAGAAGCACCTATTTTGTGAGTGACCCCAAGGATGGGAAGTAAAAAATTCTTTCTGTATAAACATCCTCATCTCGCTAATTGACTCTCAACCAGCAAAGACTGGCTCTATGGAATTCTGAGCGGAAAAGATGCATTTGGTACAAAACTGTGGTGATTAGCAACCCGTTTGCTTTGAAAGAATTTCAGTTCCTTTCTAAACGCTATTACAGTAGGAGGATGCATAATATAGCCAAAGGAAACATATAGTGTAGTCTTTTCTCAGCTACCTTTCCTGGGAAGCCATTCAGGAGTTTACCGAAGGCTTCTAGCATTGCTCAGAGGATCCAGGAGGAGCAAGGGATCCCCCTAAAGGAAAAAAGAACAAGTAACAGCGGGATGGCCACTTCACAGGTTGGCTGGCTTCAGTCAGGGCTACCTGGAGTTGGGCTGGGGCTACTCAGCTCTCTGAAGTTCCTGTGCTGCACGGGAGGGGCGAGTGAGAGGAGCAAGAACCCTCAGGCACTGTGTGTAACAACTGCAGGGAGCCAAAGGCCAGTGCACACAATGGAACCTCTGTACCTCCAGGAGCACTCCGTTTTTCAGCCAGGAGATGGTGGCAGGTGGCACAGCATCCGACTTGCACTCCAGAATGACTTGTCTGTTCTGCAGCACACTGAGATCCTGGGGCCCATCGGTACCAGCAATGTTGGGAGGAACTGGAATAGAGAACAAAATCAACACCACACATGCTATCACAAAAATTCCTTATTGAAAACTTCCAGTTTAGTTCTGAAGTTTAAAATAAATGTGATGGCTTGGTATCATTAGTGAGTTCTACTTTTCAATACCTGTGTTAAATATATCAGTATATTTCATATCCTTTTCACAATAAACTTCCTAATATTCAAAAACAAGACTTGGAATTGTAACAGAAATCAGGTGGAACTTTCCCTTCTAATTGTGTATCATGCTCAGAATAACTACCCTTATTCAGAAACGTTAGTTATGATCATATGGTGCAATATCACAGAATATGTCCTTGTTAAATGAGATGCTGATTTACCTTAGCAGCTCACACTTTGAAGGAACAACATTTTTTCCTAAGCTGAACTTACCGTGCACTCGTACTAAATATTCCTTATCATCGTCCCCTGCTGGGCTCGATGCCAAACACGTGTATCTTCCTGTGTCCTCCACCTAGAGACAGGAATAACTTCAGCAGAAACCTCAGAATGTGGGAAAAATTCAGCAAAACCAGGAAATACAAACGTGGCAACAACATATAAGAGGCAGCACTTGAACACAAACACAGCAGATAAGGAATGCCTGGAAAGAAAATGAAGTTCCTGAATACTGCATTATTTTACCATGGTAGGGTTGTTCAGAGATGGCTTAGGAGTTGCAGGACTCAATAAAATCTCTCTAGATAACGTGCCTCTAGCAATAAAGATGGAAGTGGCTATGGGATCAGTCTAAGAAGGAGCCAGGTTTGGGTACTAAGGAAATCCTTTTGGATTTCCTTTACGGTTTCTCCTTCCTGTAAACTCCTCACTGTAAAGCCAAGAAGTGTTTGTTATACAGACAAATCAATCCCAAGCCCTATCCCACTGCTGTTTGAGGAACTTTACTTGGCTGTCCACAGTTGGATCCAGTCTTTAGTTTAATGGTGAAGGCTTTTAAAGGTTGATTACCCTGGACTCTTTTATTGTACAAATTAATCTGAATTAATCTGAAAGTCTTTATCTATTTTTTCCAAACTTGCACCCAGAAGGTTGCAAATGCAGCTTTTCTGTGTCATCAAATGGCTTTAGGAAAATCCAAGATAATGGAAAGAGAAGAAAGGCTGAAGAGGAACTATAAATCACAAAAGAAAAGCAAGGGATAGTAACAAGAGCCAAATAGGTAGAAAATGAACAAGAACAGATCAAAACCGTAAAATGATTAGTCCCAGCATTGACTGTTCTGCTTTGTAACGCGATGCACCAACAAATAAAAAAATCATGGAACTATGAAGTGAACATGAAGTAATAAAGCTCAAAAGAGGCTGAAGTGGTTGGGCACTCTCATCCCAGAATATTACTGTGTGTTCTCTATGGGACACTCCAAGACAAGGTGTTTTTGTAGCAGGTTTTTAGGACATCTCTTAGGACAGCCCTAAGGCAGGCACTCTTTTGGAAATGCAGAACTGAGCCTATTTTGACACAAATACTCCACCTGAGCACTGGTTATTCTCAGGGCTTCTCTCAGCACATGAACATTATCAGTCTGCAGAAGTGGGCGCCCATCCTTCATCCAGGAGATTTTGGGGACTGGAATGCCAGAGGAGATGCAGAGGAGTTCAAGTGGGTTGTTAACGATGACAGAGAACTCTTCTGGTTCATCTGAACCATTGATGTGAGGTGGCTCTGGGGAAGGAAAAATATTCGACTCAAAAAACCTAAAACAACTGACTGTGAAAGTCTATAAAAGATCATATGCAGCCTTGGGGCTGCATATGTTTGTAGAATTAGTCTACATTATATTATTTCTCAGTGTGTCATGAACTCCCTGAGTAACTCAGGTAATTTCTGTCTGCCTTTGCCTATTAATTTGTATATTTTATGAGTGCAATTATTCATTAGAAAATATTTTCAAAATCACAGGTAAAATATATTTTTCAGTTTCAGTGAATATATTAATATATTTATATATTCACTGTTGTATGTTCAGCTGCGCATCTTCCTGTCAAGCTGACTTTCTGCTAACCAAAGTTCTTAATTTATAGCATATAGTTGTATTCACTATAGCATATTTCAGTACTTGGGAAATAAATATATTATGCCTTCACATCTTTTTAGGTATCTTTCACTTCTTTATTTCTCTCATTTATCATTTATTGAAAAGGCCAGGTTAGATGGGGCTTGGAGCAACCTGATGTAATGGAAGGTGTCCCTGCCCATGGCAGGGGGTGCAATGGGTTGGGCTTTAAGGTCCCTTCCAGCCCAAACCACTCTGAATAAAATAGACAGATTCTATGAGTCTATAAAAATACTCCTTGCCCCTTGAGATTTTTGCATGTCATGTTCTTGCTCCAAGGTTAACACTCACCCAGCACGCTGAGGACAAAGTGCTTGCTGGTGTCTCCGGCTGCGTTGGAGGCCACGCAGGTGTATTTGCCCGTGTCTCCAGGCTCTGCTCGGAGCAGGTGAAGGACCATGCCCTGATTGCTGGAGGTCAGGTGAGCCCCCAGGCCCAGGGGATGGCCATCTTTAAACCAGGCCATGGAGGGGGCAGGAGTGCCATCAGTAAGACACTCCATGGCAGCGGCACTGCCCCTCAGCACCGTCACCTCCTCCGTGCCCCCTGCGTGGTCCAGGCTCGGTGGCACTGCCGAGACACAGAGAGCTGGGTCACACACAGCACAGCCCAGAGGGCACTTCTGGATGGAAAACAGCTGCAATGCAGCCACCTTTTGGCATTTCCCCACTCACATTCACTTGTTAAAATTCACTGAGAAATTATATATTATTCCTCTTTCTACAGAACCTGTGATGTGTCATGGGGGTTGTAAGAGGAGCTTTAAGGTTCCTTCCAACCCAAACCATTCTGGGATTCTGGGTGACAGTTCAAGTAAGGACTCTTCTAGGGTTAAACCACTTTCTTTTTAGAAAAACCCCAACACATTGAAAAGCCAATGTTTCCCTCGTGAATATAAGACGTGTTTGTCTGCAACATGGTGTTGGCAAGAAAGAAAAGTGGTTTAAAAAATAAAAAATAAAATTCCTTAAAGCACTGCAGAGAAACTCACCAAAAACTTGCAGGTTGTAATGTTTGTTGTCCACTCCAGCCCTGTTAGATGCTACACAAGTGTACACACCAGTATCAGAGATCTGTACTCGGGCAAGTCTAAGGAGAAAAGCATTTTAAGCAAGCTGTAAATGGAATACGTGGAATCCACTATGGCATGGCTTAGACCAAATTTTACTCTTGCTTCCAAAAATACTAGAAGATTTCTGTTGATACAGCAAACGAGAACAGAAAACGGAGCTAGTTAAAACAGATGAAAACCAACCTCAGAACCTGCCCAGCTGACAGCAGCCTGATTTGGGAGGAGACAGACAGAGGAAGGCCATTCTTCAGCCAGTGTAGCTGTGGTGACGGGGTCCCAGAAGCAGTACATTCAATATTTAGGGAGGTGTCCAGAAGGGCAGTGAGCTCCTCTGCTTCAGCTTTACTATTGGTTATTGTGGGAGGCACTACATTTTGTAAATGTTAAAAAGGAAGATATTAAAACAGACTCTTAAAATTATTGGTCATGTGTTACCTTGCAGGAAATGCTGCACCTAAGGCCCCACAGGCAACCCAGTAAGAGGATCCTCATTTTAATAGAGTAAATTCTCTAACAATAATATTGAGCACTAATAAATTCCCCAGTTACATATTTCAAATCAGATGCACTTTAGAATGACAGTAGAATCCTCTCTTTGATTTGGCAGGCTGTGGCAAACAAAAGGGAGCTCTGAGCCTGAAGCTCATGGGAAAAGAATAACAGTGCAGGAAGGGCCAACCTCAAGGGGACAGACTGAACCCAGGGACAGAAAGGACCTGGCACTCAAACCTATGTCCTTCAATGAAACTTAAAGTGAAGCCACACAGGAGGAAAGTTAACATATTAACATCTAGATTTACCTGCTGACTTCATTTTTAAATAGAGGAAGCTTCAAAATGCCTAGTTAATTATTCTGACTGATTAAACAACGGAACTGCTTTGGGGGATTTTTTGGTTTTAGGTTAGCGTGAAAATCATGCTCTTGGGGGTTCACTATACAAAGAAGGCCCACCCACGTGCAGCACCAAGCTCTGGCTCACTCACCACCTAAGCACACACAACAGTTGTGTTGATAAGACCATTTAAGTTGGTTACTGCTTGAATTTCAACCAATGCAAACTGAATAAAAAATTCTCTGCTGTTGTGCAGAACCATTCTCTCCCAAAAGATGTGATGTGGCCACTCAGGATTGTTCCTTATTATATCAAAGGTCATCTCATGCTTGTATTCCCATTCATTCTCAGGCTGTATAATTGGACAGATGCCTGTACAGCTGTGAAACCCTGCCCACGCAGAACTCTCCCCTCTTCACTCCAGTCACCGTACTTAATAAACACATTTTTCACAAATTAAAATATCCATTCTCTACACTGCTGAAGAATCACACTCACTATCTTCTGGCTGTCAAACTGTGGAAGAGAAGAATTTCCTTGAACACTCCATCATTTTTCTTTTAAACTCAGGATCTTTAACTATTAGTTCCCTATACACCACTCTGCTTTTAGCTGATGTACTTTGGTTGGAATTAGTGAAGATATGCTTGGGGCTGATTTCCTATTACACTGCTTTTTTTTTTGCATTAGTTTATCTTCACAAGAAATAAAAAAATCACCACAAGCAGAATTCCTCTATTATGAAATCCACTAAAGAAAAGAATTCTTGTTTATCCCAAAACACATTTACCAGTGATTTCAATGCTTTTGTCAGTGACAGAACATCCTGTGCAATATACTGTTATCTACGGTACATGTGATTGGAAACACGTGTATTTAGTATTCCTCTGAAGACAGACATTCCTTTCCGGGCTCTCCCTTGGGAGTGTGTACAAAGATGGGATTATGCACAGATTTTGGTTTCACATCTGGGAGAACTTACCATAGACATTTAAGTTGAAGATCCTGTCCTCCTCTCCTGCAGGGTTTGTAGCCACACAAGTGTATTTCCCTGTGTCCGAACTGAGAGCTCTGGAAATGTTTAATGTGCTGCCATCTGGAGTCACTCTACAAGGAGCATCACAAAGCACAGTGAGTTTGTTTAGTATTCCTCTGACCTGGCAAATAAACAGTCCGTTTTGGACAGTTAAGTAACTACCTCTATCCTCCTGGTAGTTTAGTGAGAGAACTATTGTGTTTTGCAAAATATTATTGTTAGAGATAGCCTAGGAAGTTTTTCCTAGAGATGACCTGTTTAACTTTGTTTTAGGATTCAGCTCCAGACAGGCTTTTGAAGGACCCATAATGAATGCATCAAGTAAAATGTTTCCATGTCTCAGATCTTTCTCCTCCAAAGGAACTTAATGGAACTTATTGACCTTAATAAACTTTCAGGAAGCTGAGGAACTTTAATGGAATTTATTAACTGAGAAAGAAATAAATATCATATACTTATCTCTGTTAAAAAAATAAAAAGAAAAAATCAAAGTAGTAAAAAATTATACAAGATTTATAGAAGTTAAAGAGGGAGATGATGTTCTTAACTTGGCTAAGCTCCAACTCAGGCCCTCCTCACACTCCCTTCATAGGGCCCTCTTTTATTCCCCCTCTGAGCCTTGAAATTATAGAAGAACATGCAGTGTCTGCTTATTTTTACTTGCCTTATTCTTTGTAAATCATCACTGGCAACTGTTTTTCCATCCTTAAGCCATTGCAGGTTGGGTGTGGGCACTCCCTGGGCACTGCAGACCAGCTGGATGCTCTCTCCCAGCAGGACACTGACCTCACTCGGCATCTCAGAGCCAACAATGTTAGGAGGAACTGGAAATGCACAAAGGAGGGAAGAAGATTCAGCAGGAAGAAACATAACCTGAACCAGAAACAGTCCCACTGCGGTAGCTCAAGAGTGCCAGCATTTAGTGTAGCACCTGAACAAGTTCTGGGCCCTGGCACAGGTTGCCCAGAGAAGCTGTGGCTGACTCTGGATCACTGGAAGTGTCCAAGGCCAGGTTGGACAACCTGGGCTGGTGGAAGGTGTCCCTGCCCAGGGCAGGGGGTGGAATGAGATGAGCTTTAATGTCCCTTCCAACCCAAACCATTCTGGGATTCTATGATCAAGACCATCATAGTCCTGTTAACAGCCACACAATTATTCCATCCCAACAACAGCCATTTCTAGCCCGTTCTCTGGTAAATTTTGAGTATTTCAAACAATTTCGGTCACATTTACAGCTTCATATTCAATTCCTAACCTTGGGGAAAACCTGATAGGCAGGGGTAGAACTAATGGGGATGAGTCATTAGGAACAGAGGAAAACCCAGCCCTGGTACTCCCTGTAGACCCACAGGTGACCCCAAAACCCACATGAGCCCCACAGACTTCTTTATTCCCCTTTTTTAACTCTTTGTTACTTTTGCCTCCTTATTTTTAACCCATTTTATCTTTACAAGAAGGGAAATTGGGGTAAAAAACACAAGAAATCGGTTTAAAAACTGAAGTTACGGGGAAAAGAAGTCAAAAAGGGAAATTCGAGGGCAAATCGCTGTTTGGGACCGTTTTGAGCCAATTTTGGGCCATTTTGAGCCCGTGCCAGCAGCTTGGGGGTTCTGAGGGGGCGAGATGGGTGGTACCAATGGGGCATGGCTTGACCTTAAAAGCTGCTGAGGGAGCGTGGCCGGCGGCTGTTTTATGTGCGGCGCTGAGGGGGTTAGGGTTAGGGTTAGGGTCCACCATTTTGGGAGTGGAGGCAATCCCATTGTCACCGGAGCCAGGGGGAGCAAAAGGGTATTCCTAAGAGAATTCTGCCCGTACGTCTTTGCTAACTCCTCCCATTTGCTCTGACAAGAAAGGCAACAGGGTATCTCTACTCCTGAAACCACCTGTGCGTGGTGCTCCACAATCTTCCAAAGCTGCTCCAGCGCTCTGCAGAAGGAAGGATGTGACCAGGAGCAGACATACACAGCCTGCACGACTGCATTCAAATTCCACAATCAGAGGTGAAGAATATTCTTTTCCATCAAACTTCTAGCAGTATAACCCTCTAACCATTCCCCCCCCAGTCACAGATCTTAAAAATAATGGTCTGAATTCTCCACTTTCCTACATGTTCATGTTACCTCGGTGCTTCTGGCACAGACACAGTGTCACACTCGCGAAATTTTTAACCAGTTCTGCTCATTGAACCCTCATCCCTTACCTTGGATGGAAAGCAAATAGGTTTTCTGAGCTTTTCCCTCTACATTGGAGGCAACACACGTGTAGGTCCCGCTGTCCAGAAGCTGGGAGTGAGCAATCTGAAGTTTGCTTCCACCAGATAAAATGTGAAAGTCAAGGGAATCCGAGTTCTCTGAAAATATGTAAACAAGTCGTTATTGCAAACCAGGCCACGGGGAGCAAACACTTCTTTTGGGAGAAATTCTTTCCTCAAAATTTCTACACAAAGATTGCAATCAGTTACCAGGAGATCCTGTGTAGAGACAGATGAAGAAGAAACAACCAACAGGCAGCAAATAGCACTGTGGTGCCTCAAAGAGGGGAAAACAAGGAGTGAAAAGCATGAAAGAATGTTTTACCTATTGGTTTTCCATTCTTAAGCCACACTAATGTTGGTGGAGGAATCCCAGTGGCATCACACACAAAGGTGACAGGATTACTGATGGATTCACTGACCGATTCTTGTTCAGGGCCTTCAATACTTGGAGGCACTAGGAATTGAACAGAAGCAAGAAAAATGGTTTGGTTAGCAAATCTATTTTGTTAACTGGTTTTGAATTGTCTAATCTACAAAGTCTATGGTTTCATACTAACTATTGTAGATAATGGAGAGAGTGCTCACCATAAACATTAAGATGGAAATTTTTATCATCTCGCCCCGCAATATTTATGGCTCTGCACACATACTGGCCTGTGTCAGAAACCTAAAATTAAAGTATATTCAAAAATAAATCATTACAGAGTCTGATTTTAATCCTACAGTTTAGAGACATGAACACCCTCCTGTACTTCTGCCAACTCAAGGTCCTTCTCACAGCAAGAAAGGCCTCCAGCAAACACATCTCCTACAGACAGCAAGTAAAATACACAAACACAGATGAAAATAATTGCCTAACAGCAGCACAGCAGTGGCAGGTGCAGCCTCCCCACAGCCTGGCCTACCTCTGCACCCTTGATTTGCAATGTTTGCCCATCTGCCAAGATCTCCACGTGGGCAGACTCAGAAATGCTGAGCCTGTTCTTGTACCAGGTGATGATGGGGGGTGGGATGGCATTGGACTCGCAGTCCAGCGTCACCAGGGTGCCCACCCGCACATTCAGCACTGTCAGGGAGGCTCCACTGGGGTCCTTGATGCTTGGGGGCACTGCAGGAAAAACTCAGAGTTATTTCTGCCTTTGTTTTGTCAAAACAACCCAGTAAAACAGATAAACTCCCTGTGTTTTCCAAGCAATAGGTATTATTCCAGAAAACAGCAAAAAACAAACCAAGGACAGTTAGGAAACTCTTCTTCTGGCTTTCTCCAGCTTGGTTCCTGGCAATGCAAGTATATTCCCCATCATCTGGTAGTCTGGCTCGGGGAATCTGCAGTGTCCGAGCACCTGAAACACAGAGAGAAGGCTGGAGATTTATCCTGTGGGGTTGTGTTAATCTCAAATGCTATTTTAAAACTGCAGATCTGACAGGCTCCATAAACAGTGGCCATCGGCCTTATCAAGACAAAGCACACAGAAGCTGAGCCCAAAGGCTGCAGAAATAGCTGAGATTCCTTACCAGGCACAATGAAAGTGTTGGAGTTTGAACTGAGAGGTTTTCCATTCTTGAGCCAGCTGAGATCAGGAGGCGGAAAGCCCGTGACCTCACAACTCAGAGAGATGAAATTATTCACCACCACAGTCAAATTCTCAGGGTTAGTACCAACAACACTTGGGGGAACTGTAGAGAGAACACACATTAATAGGTTTACACTGCATCAGCAAAGGATATTCCACCAGATCCTGGTGTACTAAAATAAAGCTGCATTGCTGGGTTTCACCAGACGGACAAGTCACAAAAATCTCTCGCATCCCATGAATGGATCTGCTGGTTTTTGGATGCACCTGGAAATATGACTGAAATCAATCTAATGGTCATTCCAGCTCACAAAAATGTCAATTACTTCATTTGCAGTCCTTCTATGCGTGAGATTTGGGAAGGCTAATGAGCCTCCACGAGGTCCTGACTAACGCACTCAATTTTCTAATTGTGCCCCATCAGACACTTGCTGTGTGAGGCAGCACAGATTAGATTCACCTTGGCAGGATATGCAGGATGACTATCACTTCATCCTGAAGTCTTATTGCTCCTATTCTTTCTGAATAGTCTATTTTCTCATGATAGAGAACCCAAAATGATTGCTCCTGCCTCAGTTCAGGGCTGTTCTGTAACCACACAAACCTGTTGTTTAACAGCGAGCTAAGCACTTCAGAATCCTGGCCTGCACCATTGCTCCAAAGGGTGCATTTTTTCAGCTCACAAGTCTCAGTATTTTTAAATCAAGAATATTTTGACATGTGACCTTTCTACAAGAATGACTAAAAATAACTGTAAATCTCTTCCTTTTAATAACCCCCAAGTTTTAGTTGCCATGTTTTTGCAGTGGGGATATTTAAGAGGAAAGCAAAAGCATGTTTTTGGCTCTATAGGGTGGAAAAATCAGTCCAAAGAACACATGGAATCCTCTTCTTCAAAGACAGAAACGTTGAAGTATTTTGGCCCATCTCCACCCGAAATTCTCCAGCTGTTTGCTGTCACTTGAGTGACACAAACCAGTCATTAAGGCAAGTTTATGGCTCCTCTGGGAACTGGAGAAACAAGGGGTCCATGTAAATGGGGGAATTCAGTCCATTTTTCAGCTTGGAATAACTGAAGGATATTTCCCTGATAAAGAGCATAAAATGGTTCACTAGAGTTAAGTGGAGAATTCTGATCTGACAACATTTGATAGTTATTTATATTTATTTAGTTTTACAGTTTCTTTCCCACAGATGTGATTATTGGCAGTGGGTAATTCAATATACAGGGCCAAATCTCAGCTGTCCTGAATGTAACTTACTTAAAAAGTGGGTGATTTCGATTTCTTCAGCAAAAAGCCCCCACAAATAATCCGCATATGCAAATGTATCTGTATGTGCCCACAGATGCAGTAATGGGCTCAGTTATAGCACTCAGTAGGCAAATTACCTATTTATTCTATATTAAGGTTAGAGATTGAGATTTTAAAACTGGGTGCTCATTTTCCATGTTTGAAAAGATTTTCTATTAGTTTTATCACTCATCTTGGAGACCAGAAGTGATTTTTCCAAACCCTTAAAGAGCACCATCTTTAATATTTTATTAAAATTTATGAAAGCAGTTCCATTAGAAACACACAACAAATGCTTTTTTTTTTTTGACACTGACAAGACACAGATCATGGTGCTTAGTGGTAATGCATTTCCCTCAGTGCTTCACCCTGTGTGGTCCCTTCCTGAACAGCTACACTCTAATTTTTCAAATTAAACTGCATTAAGAATAATAGACCCAAGTTGGTAATACTGTTGTGTTAGAATTGAAGCTTCAGGCAAATATTGCTTTTAAGAGAAGAGGATTAGAATATGGTCACTCTAAACAAATATTTTAAAGACAAGAAGTTTAAACTAAAACACAAATGTCAAGAAAAGGGAAATATTTTGATTTAAATACAAAACTCAAATCACAGAAAATTTGGACAGATGCCACTGAAAGAAAATAACTTCTCAAAGAGCGATTCCAGGGCAAATTCTTCCCATGACAACACTATTTTTGGCTTGTTGTATCACTGAATAGAAAAGAGGTCTATAAATTTGTGCCATTTAGGAAGTAAATTTGCTGTATGCAAATGAGGGAAATGGGAATTAGTGTGTATGGAATAACCTGGATCCTCCCATTCCTGGGATGCTGGTTCTGCATTAAGTGAGTGAGAGAACACAGCACTTGTTTTCTATCCAGACTGGACAGAGAGGCTTTGCCAGTGGCAGGGAGTGACAGAGGACACTGATCCCATGGAGAAGGTTGGGATACAAGTCTGCAAATAGTACTGTGAGAGCAAGTAAGGATGGAGCTGCCAGTATTCCTTGGGAGCTGTAACCATGGAATGGTGCACAGGAATTGGTGGGAATAATGCTCCTCTCTTCTGCAATTCAGGATGGAAAGCCCAAAGTGGGGGGTTGGAGAGTGGGCAGAAATAAAAGGGAAAACTTGGGTTTACTCTGAAATGTTAATTAGAGATGTCCTGGTTTTCTGAAGCTACGAGGAGAGGGAAGGGAAGATGGTGGAGATATTATTTTTTTCTATGAAAAATGTCCCAATTTCTTGACTGCATTTGTTTTAGTTTTCTGGTGTGCTTAAGACCAAAATTTATTTTAACTCCACAACAAAACCAAAAACAGAGAACAGAAAGGAACTCAAAGGGCACATTTCTAAAAAGCAACCTTTTACAATGCTGTGTATCTTCATTTAACCCTTTCTAACCATAATTTTCCTTGGAAAATTAATTTTATGAACACACAAAAACAGAGTATTCAACTCGCTTGTAATTCGTGATGTCAGAGCTCAGCAACCCCCACAGGTGAGCAGACACAGCCACTACACCAGGCTCCCTCAAAAACAATTCCCACCTTTCTGGAATACCTCTAAGGAGCCAAAGCCATGTGGTATCAAGAGCCACGTGTTGCCAAGGTACTTTAAACCAATACTTGGTTTCTGGTCTGTCAGAATGCCCATCACACCCAGAGTAAGAAGATTTACCTACATAAAGCCTGAGCACTCTAAAAGTCACACATTAAGCTAAACTAGTGTTTGACAGAAGACAGAAAATTATGAACTACTGTACTTACCATGAACATTAAGGTTAAAATACTTCTTGGCACTTCCAGCTGTGTTTTCTGCAATGCAGACGTACCTGCCAGTATCTGCTATTTGGGAATTCAAAATCTAAGAAAAAAAAAAGAGAACATATGGCTGTGGAACTAACATATAGACAACACTGTAAGAGAATCAGATGGGAAGGATTAAGACCAGCTCTCTAATTGGTTTGATAGTTTTATCGAATTTATCAATAGAAAAGGAAAGTTGTTCAGAATACACTATTTTCTCCACAAAAGTCAATATTATTTTAAACCAAGTGATTTCAATGACTGGTTCACAGCATGACCCCACAAAACAGTTGAGTCTGAGGGAACCTCATGGGAATGAGGGAGAGAAAGAAGGGGAAAAAATTCCTTATGTTTGCAACACCATGCAGGAAAAAGCAAAGATTGCACTCTCAGCAAAACTAACCAGATCTGTGTTGGGCAGTTTCGCTTGTGTTTGTGAAGCCAAAAACCAGCTTTTCTCTAAGAGTTACCTGTAACCTTCTTCCACTGGACAAAAAGGTGTGTTTGTCATCTTCTGGCAGGAGCTGACCATCCTTCTGCCAGGTGATGCTTGGAGAAGGGCTCCCACTGGGAACACAGTCCATCACTGCCACCTTGCTCACGAGCACAGTCACCTCCTCAGGCAGGTCACCCTCGGCCCCACTGATGGACGGGGGAACTGCAGACAGAGAGAACACCATCACTCAGCACCTCTCGGGTGCTTGTTAAACCAGACTGGGTTTTCAGAAGGAAGTAGAGAAACCTCCAGTGAATCCAGTGAAAGATAAGAACACCCCAGTAGTAGTTCAGCTGAAACAACTCAGTATAACTCAAAGGACTGCAGCACAACTACATTTATTCACAGCAGCCAGGAAGAAGTAGAGGTGAAAACTCATTTTCCAGTTAGCACATCATGTTCTTTGCTATCAAACTAAAAGTTGATTTCCGAGGTACAACCCTTTCATAACAATAAATCCATATTTTCAGTGGCATACACAGCAGCGGAGGTAAAGAAATGTGTTTCTCAAGGCCAAAACCTAGACTGCATCAACAGACAGAACAGATGGTCAACACAGTTCTGCAGCATTCTTTGATCTAAACCTTCAATTCTCCTCAGCCTTTGGGAGTTCTGCAGGTATTTTAAAAAACTGATGACCAAAAAAAAAGAGAGAGAAAAGCCTTGGTCAGAATTTTCAATGGGAAGCTGGAGAAAGAACAAGAAATACCAAGATAAAACCTGGATTTCTACCTACATTTTTCTTTCTGGTGAAGGGTGAAGGGTTAACAATGGAGTTCCTATAATAATAACCTAGAAACATTCTGAACTAACAACAGTTTCACACAATTCTGTGTAGTTCTACAACTCCAGCACCCTAAACTCGTCAATTTAATAGTTTACAAATACACAGGCTTTAAAACCATGAAGAAAACCCGGGCTACAACGCTCCCTTAGTCAGCAGAGAACTCTTTTTTGCCACTAGAAGGAGAAGGGGAAGCAGGGAAGCTCACAGAGCACGTGGACGTGGTAATGGATGGAGTCCTGCCCAGCTTCGTTCTCCGCCACACACGTGTAAGTGCCGGCGTCCCCGGGCTGGGCCCGCGTGATCTGCAGCACTCGGCCTCCTGCAAGCAACACACACCAAGGAACTCTATCATTTCCACACCAGGGCCCACCAGAGACCTGAGCAAGCAAAGTTATGAATGGTCAAGCATTTGGTCTGAATTATAAGTAACTAAAGGCTTTTATTTCACAGCTACTTTTTTCTACTGGCAGATCCTTGGAATTGAGCCATGTTCATAGTGAAATGTTAGAAAAGAGCAATTAATTCCACAGAAAAGAGTAACGTTCTGTAGCAATTTGCAGCCAGGCATTATTCTTCCATCAAGAAGAGAAATATTTGTCGGTTAGCACAGAACTAATAGGCAAAAACTTTGCCACATAAATCGCTTCAGAAGGAGAGGACATCTTGGGAACATATTCTGGGAGTGGCTGCCATTGCTCTCCCAACAGGTGAGCAAGGGGGACAAAAAGGCATTACCCTTCTTTACACCCCCCATCCCAAAGCAGCTCTGCACAGCAAGACTCCCAGGAAAGGCAGCCCTTCCCCTTGCCCACATGATGTTAAGCAGGAGCTCATGGGCATTTTTCTGCTGGAAATATGTCTTCCATGCCTCACTGCTTGGTTAAAAGGCTTTTCTACTCCACTTACAATTTTATCAAAGCAAATTTAATAAGGAAATAAATCAGAAATACATCAGAGAGAAGGTATCATTGTTGTATTTCTCAGCACATGGAAGTGTTTCAGGCCAGAATGGATAGGATTTGGAGCAACCTAGTCTAGTGGAAGGTGTCCCTGCCCAGGGCAGGAGGTGGAATGGGATGGGCTTTAAGGTCCCTTTCAATGCAAACCAGTCTGGGATTCTGTGATTCTCTATGAAAGTTAAAAGGTGACATTCACACCATTTTAGTGATTAATTTTTTTAATTAAAGGAAACAGCTTGAGGCCAAGGACTGGAGAGAAACATTTCCAGCTAGCAAAGTCTGAAAAGAACATTAAAGGCATGTTCTGCAGGGGGAAAGTCTGTTATTACTATACAAATACCAGCATTAAGGCCATTTCTTCATCATAGTATCCCAGAATGGTGTGGGACAGAAGGGACCTTAAAGCCCATCCAGTGCCACCCCCTGCCATTGGCAGGAACACCTTCCACCACCCCAGGTTGCTCCAAGCCCCGTCCAACCTGGCCTGGGACACTTCCAGGGATCCAGGGGCAGCCACAGCTTCTCTGGGCAACCTGTGCCAGGGTCTCCCCACCCTCACAGCCCGGAATTCCTTCCCAATATCCCATCTGACCCTGCCCTCTGGCAGTGGGAAGCCATTCCCCTTGTCCTGTCCCTCCATCCCTTGTCAATAATTTCTCTCCATCTTTCCTGTAGCCCCTACAGGCCCTGCAAGGCCACAGTCAGGTCACCCTGAAGCCTTCTCTCTTCCATGCTGGACAATCCCAGTTACCCCAGCCTTTCCTCCCAGCAGAGCTGTCCCATCCCTCTGATCACCTTGGTGGTTTAAGGTCAGAGAGGGCCACATGAGCACCCACCTGGCAGGATGAGCACTTTGTCACTGGAGGTCAGGGCAGAGCCATCCTTGTACCAGGTGAGCACAGGAGGGGGGACAGCGTTTGTCTCACAGTACAGGGAGAGGGGATTGTTCACAATCACATCTTTGCTTTCTCCAACTCTTCCTGCATCCACTGTGTTCCCAGCTTCCCATTCCCTGTAAGGTTTTTGGAAACTAGGAGGGACTACAACAAAAGAGAAGAAAAATGGTCACATTTTGCAGCAGAAATGGCAAGTTTTGAAGTCGAGAAATGAAAAGGTATTGAAACGTTAAATAAAAGCAATAAAAGATAACTGTATTAAATCAACCCCTCCCCTCAACTGAAGTTACCCAGGAAAATTCTAGTTCTTCTCATCTGAGAATGAACAACTGAGCAATCTACTGTGCATCTTACAGCACAAGAGGACCTGCTAACAAACTCAGAGGATATCAATCATCACCACCACTTAAACAATAAGGTATCTGATTTCACTCAGGTTCACATTTTGTCTAAATTTTCAGAAATTACTCCTGATTGCTTTCTTGTAGTTGTCATGGGTTTGCAAAGGTCCCCCCTCCCTGGGGATTGGAAATAGTTTGTCCAGGTGAATTTCCGGAGTAAAACCAATCAGAAGTTTTGGTGATGCCTTCGCTAATTACATCTTTAAGAAAACGGAAGAGAAGGTTGTGGCACAGATGAAATTGGGGAGCCATGTGAGGGAGGACGCAGCAGTCCCCCAGGGGGCCAGGCTCTCTCCTCCCCTGGGCCTGGGCCAGGGGCAGGGGTAGCACTGAAGCCCCCGACCAGACGTGTATCAGAGTGAAGAAAAAAAAACTTTAAAGAAGAACTTGGACAGGGCTGCTGCCAAAGAGATAGCGGAGTCTTCAAGGTCAAAGCTGGCAGCAGCAGGAGAGAGATGAGAAGCCGTGAAGGCTCCCCCTCCCTCTCTCTCCCCCTTCAGCAGGGAAAAGACTGAAATCTAAAAATCCCTGCCACCTGTGGAAGATTGCTGAGAAGCAGAGACAACTCCATCTGCAGCTTGAGGAGCTCATGCCGGAGTAGAGAAGTACATGAAGAAACTGAGATTCCGTGGAGACCCAGATGAAACAGAATCTTGAAGTGATTTGTGGCCACGGAGAGGAACCTTATGCTGGAGCGAGATGGCCTAGGTAAGGTCTTGGGATCCCAGAGAGGGATCTGTGCTAGTGCAGCTGAATTTGTGACCCTAGAGGGACAGCAGAGAATGGAAGAGCTGTTGTCCGAAGGGTGGACCCACGTCGGAGAAGTCTATCA
>JAWMRA010000005.1:24889931-24903690 GCA_035584735.1 Pseudotriccus pelzelni | reverse complement strand
CAGTGCACTGTTAATAAAATTCTTTGTTCCATTGTATTTGGCCGTCTTCAAATTTTATTCAGAGATTTTTCTCACAAGGGGATGCTGTGTAAAGGCACACTTGTGTTTTATGCAAATGCAGCTAATTCCATGTAGGAATATACAAACTATGTAGGTCTAAAGGCATCTTGCTGTGTACAATTTACCTTTCTCTAAGGAAATGGAAGATAAACC
This sequence comes from Pseudotriccus pelzelni, assembly GCA_035584735.1. NCBI lineage: Eukaryota > Metazoa > Chordata > Aves > Passeriformes > Tyrannidae > Pseudotriccus > Pseudotriccus pelzelni. The sequence continues at coordinate 24,903,477 of JAWMRA010000005.1, read as the reverse complement.
CCTTAAAATACCTATCCCACCCCCAAAACAGCCAACTGCAGGCTGTATGGGTGACCTGGATGACATTTCCAAGTAATCCTGGTCAACATGTGCTTTTGGATGGGGGAGGACAGATCATTAAGGTGTGATGGTTAAGAGCCGAGATCAGCTATTCCTTTCAAATAGAGGCATCAGGAGATTCAGGCCAAAAGTGGCACTACAAATCAAAGCAGGCAGGGAGTATAAGGAGAAAAAAAGTCTCTCTGAAAAAGAGACTTAGAAGAAAGCAAGCTCAGTCTCCATGGGATTTTGGGAAGTTTATTAACAAAAATGTTACACTAAGGAGACAGATTTATACTTTAATAACCCTACAAAATGCAAACTTTCATAGACAGAAGACCTAAAAGGAGAAGAATTAAAATATATTCAGCAGCTTATTTGTGATCTAGCAGTATGTTGGAAGCCAGAGTTTTATAAAAATAAGAATCATGGGAATATGGAATTCACTGTCAACAGAGAAAAATGTTACACCAGATTTCTGATACTTATGAAGGGTTCAGACTGGAGTGAAGGATACAGATGGGGCAAAACATAACTTAAAATCCTCAAGTTAGGGACTTAAGTCGGGTCAAATATTACTATTCATAAACAAACATAGCAACTCATGCTTTGGCCTCAAAATAATACAGTAATATGTAAATACATATGAATTTCAAAAACATGGCAAAGCCACATCAAACCTTTTTCAAATATATAAATATTGTGCTTATTACACCAAGCTCTCCCTGCAAACCGTTGCATCTCTTCTATCAATCTAGAGAATCCCTGGTATGTCCCTATTGTCAGTGCCCACTGACAGTGAGCTGGTGAGGATTCTGTGCCACCATTAGCCCACATTCCAGTAACTATCCTCTAGAAAGACAAAGGAATTTCTGGGGGGAGGGAAGAGAAGATTGAACAATGGAATTTTCCACTTGAAATCAGCTTCACTGTGCATTTTTCTTCAAGGCAAACAAAGCCTATGCAACAGAGGTTCCCAGAACCCTCAAGAACACCCTGCTACTAAAACCCTCCAAAGAAAACAGTCAGACAATGAATGCTCTCCAGTGTTTATCCATTTCTTCCATTCTACCACACTTACACTTACATGAGCTCATCAAATAAACATGAACTGACATGAATGGGAGTTATCATGTACAGGCTGACTGTGCCCGAGGCAGCAAGGGAGGCTGGTGGTGCTCAGCACCTCAGGGAGAAGACACTTAGAACAAAATTATACACAGAAATGCTGTAAGACAACTTGCATCGGGCCTAAGACTTGCTGATAAAAACAACAAATAGTTACTAAAACAAAAAGCTGTGTTTTCTGGGAAACATACTGGGTTTTAAAACTAAGCAATGTGACCAAATTACATAATAATGGTTCCAAATAGCTTCTAAAGAGCCTGCTGGACCACTCCTACCCTAACTATGTCAGCAGGACCACCCCCTAACCCCCTGGTCCTCTGTCATACCAAAGGCTCTACTGACTGAAGGTTTGCACTGTACTAGAGTTGGGATTGCCGATCCTGGAGAAGATCCGGGGTGACCTTAGAGTGCCTTCCAGTGCCTAAAGGGGCTCCAAGATTGCTGCAGAGGGACTCTGGATAAGGGGAAATGTCTTCCCACTGCCAGAGGGCAGGGTAAGATGGGATATTGGAAAAGAATTCTTTCCTGTGAGGGTGGGCAGGCCCTGGCACAGGTTGCCCAGAGAAGCTGTGGCTGCCCCTGGATCCCTGGAAGTGTCCAAGGCCAGGTTGGAGCAGGTGTCCTTGCCCATGGCAGAGGGTGGAACGGGGTGATTTTTAATGTCCCTTCCAACCCAAGCCATTCTGGGATTCTACGACTCTATGTAGAAGAACTTCTCTGTACAATCTAATTTTCTGTTCGTCGCATCAAATTCACTTGTTTTGTCCCATAAGGACACATGTTTGGGCTTAACATTTTTTAAATACCAGCAAGGTATACAGAAGACCTCCTCCTCCTCCTCAGCGTACAAACTCTTGTGCTGCACCCAAGGTGCTGGTGTACTCACCCAGAACAGAGAGCTGGAAGTCCTTGCTGGCCTCCCCGGCAGCGTTGGTCAGCACACACGTGTATCGCCCCGTGTCTGCCGCGCCCGTGTGGCTCAGACGCAGCATTTGGCCTCCTGGGGACCCCAAACAGGACAGCATCACAGCCCTGCTCTGCCAGCCCCACAGCACATCTCCACAGCTTGTGCAGAGCAGACAGCCTGCTCCTCTCAGCCCACCCAAACCACCCACCCACGGAGCTCATGGATCACAGACACCTGGGATGTCTGCACCAACAAGGGCTTGTGCCCGTACTTCTGGGCAGGAAACTGGGACAGGACACAGTGTTTCAGCAGGACTGTTATCACATGAGTGCTTGGCTATACTCTGAGAATTTACGGGAATATACAGGAAAAATAATAAAGTCTCTTCGGGGGTGGGGAGCGGTGTCTACACATAAAAATAAATTTACTTTTATAAACACTTAATGTTATAAATGCCTTAAAGATATTTTCACATGTATAAATGAGGAGCAAAATTCCACTCCTCCCTTCCAGCACTTGCATTAATTGTGCCATCAATAATAACAATAGGCAATAACAGCACTGGTTTACATGTAATGGTTTAAAATAACAGATTCCTTTTAACACTGTGGCAGAGCAGTTGCCGGGTCACCTCTGCACAGATATGTTAGTTTAAAAGGAATATAATTTGCAAGTATGTTTGACCAAAGGACCAGGAATATCCCTGCTTTGCCATGGCACAGTAACTTCTCTTCCCTTTTTTGGCAGAGGAACAGCAAAACAAATCTCAGGGAGCATTTCAGTGTGAAAACAAAGGTGGTGGCCAGCCTGCAGCCTTTCCCAGCTCTGCCATTAGCATTCCCACACCATACACCACATCCTAAATGGGCATCCCTTGCCTGTGGATATCCACAGGGGTCATTGTTGGGATAGAGCCCAGGAACTGATGTTCCTGCTCATGTGCTTGGAAGAAAGAAACTGCTGGGCTGGTCAATGGATGTGCCTCTGCCCAAGGAATTCTGCCTGGAAGGCTCAGCTCTTCCAGGCTCATGTCTCCCTGATCCCTTCTCCCATCCACCCCCTGAACAAGGCCCCAGAAGCCACAAAATGAAGCAGGTACCTGCCTGCAGGAGACTGGGGCTTGCCCTGGTATCACACAGCAGAACATACCCAGGCCCCCAGTGCTGAGGCAGCCCAGGATTTTATACATTTAGTTCAATTAGAGCTTCTCTCCTCCCTAAAGCAAGTGTGCAGCTTAGGGCAGGGGCTGCAAGGAAAGCAGGTGGGCTACAGCGGAATGTTTTTCCTTTTTTTTCCTAGAGGATACACAGGAAGGATCACCAAAATGAAACACCGGTATCTGGACAATGATCTCAGGGACAGGGCGGGGGGGATTGTTTGGGTGTCTGTGCAGGGCCAGGGGTTGGGCTTGATGATCCCTCTGGGTCCCTTCCAGCTCAGGAGATTCTGTGATCGGAATTAGCTGACTGAAAGCTGCCAACATTGTGTCCACACAATGAAATTATCTGCAATGCCAAGTATGTTTTCAGTCAACAGAACCAAAACCTTGCTTTGGCAAAGTATTGAACTCCTAAATTAGTTGAAGAGGAGGATTTTTGTTGTTTGTAACGCTTGTACAAGCACAAATAAAGTTCCAAGTGCCATGCTGGTTACACTTCACTCCCACATTGTGTAGTTTGCTGAAGCGCAAGGTTTGCTGGCAAACAAAGCCGGGTCCTGGAATGTTTCCCCTCCCCCAGCAGCCAAAATCCAGAGACAATAAACAGCCTTTTGTCTCTCCCCCTCCCGGCCTTCGATCCGGGTGGTGATTGTGGTGTGGGTGTAGAAATCCACAGACAGGACACAAACAATCAAGCCTAGAGGATGTTATTTGTGTTGATGGCAACTTCCCGTAAGGAGGAATGCAGCCAGCTCCCACTGTCAGGTTTCTATGGATAAGAATCACACCCCACTCCTTTTCCACATGCTGTATGTAAAAATGGGAAAACAGAGGGCAGGACTACATGCAATATGAAAGTCCCACTGGTTAAAACATCCTGAAACATTTCAGCTTCAAATTCAGTCTTAGCTGAAGTTCCTAAACACCTTCCAGCTCCGTTACCTGCCTCTTGAGTTCATGCTGCAGGATGGCTTGGCTTTGCATGGTGGTTATGCCAGAGTATCAGAAACTCCACCAAAACTTATATTCATGAGATTTCTAGCTGTGAGTGGCAAACCCAAGCTCAAAGAAACATTTTAGTTGTCACCAAATGCTTGACTCACAGAATCCTGGAATGGTTTGGGTTGGAAGGGACCTTAAAGATCATCTAGTTCCAACTGCCATGGGCAGGAGCATCTACTTCTACACATTCCCAGAAAGCTGATCCCTGAACACATGGGAAGGCAAAGCAAAATGTGCTGGCACCTGCTTGGTTCCCAGTTTGTCATCTCAGGGGCTGCTGACAACTCAGTTTCCTCCTGTAACACAACCCTTTAACCTCGGTGCAGCTGCCAAGCAAGTCCTCCCACTTCCCAACACAGAGAGGTGCTGCCAACCTGACCTAGTTCTGCACTTAACATACCCAACAGCCAAAACTGTGGCTTGGTCCATGTCACAGCAAAAACATCACCAGCCTTTGGCCCGTACACTTAAAGTAGGTACCAACTTTCAGCTATTCAGCCAATCAGACCCCATTTAGGTAAAAACTGAATAACCATTTCTCTTCTTTCCTGCTCATTCCAGATGAATAAACCAAACCTCCTCCTTTTAGGTGTAGATGCAGAGGGCCCTTCAGTCCTTTCCTTTTTTCTTTTTTATTTAAATCACTGCAGCTTTTGTACCTGAGAGGATTCGCACTGAGTCGTTCAGGGTGACAGGCCATCCATCCTTGAGCCACGTTATTGCTGGCAAGGGAATTCCTGAGGCCTCACAAACCAGGGAGATGGGATTCTTCTCCACAATGCTGATGTTCTCAGGGATCTGCAAGTAACCAGCAATACTTGGGGGAACTACAGAAAAGAGCAAAGAAAAGCCACACTTCAGAACAAACCAAAATTAACTTTGCTCACAAAACATAATTATAATTCACTGAAGCCAAGTTAGGCTTGGCACACGAGGAGCTACAGAACAGAGACATTTAACATTACATAAAATGACTATTTCTTACTGGGTAGAGAACCTGATACTTAGATCCCTGTGATCCTGGCTGTCCCCAGGTAATACCCCTCTGGTAGTGGTCACTAGCAGGATGGTCTTGGTTAAACCTTAATTTCTGCCTCTCACCGTGAAACAGCTTCCACCATGACACTCACCCCAGTATCATATAAAATCATACCAGATTTTAGTTACCTTGGGAGATGAAGCAACTGGGGGTAGGTTGATATTAACAGAAAGAGCAATAAGATTTTAAAATATTCCGGAATTACAAAATTTGATTTGGATTTTTATAACGCTGCCCTTGAAACCGCAGCAGTGGCCTGCAAGTGGAACCGCCCCCCTGCCACAGATGCACTGAGCCGCACAACTGTTGTCTGCACAGCCTTGGGTGGGTGTAGCTGCCCCCCGTGCCCCCCGCCCCCCGGCACAGGCTCACCATGAACACTGAGGTGGTACTCGCTGTCAGCCAGCCCCGCCGCGTTGGAGGCCACACAGAGGTAGCGGCCGGTGTCGGCCAGCCGGGCACGCTGCAGCCGCAGGACGCGGCCCCCGCGCAGCAGCAGCACGTCCCTGCCAACAGCCAGGGGCCTGCCGTCCTTCAGCCACCTCAGCGCTGGCTCCGGAACGCCCTGCGCTTCGCACGCCAGGGACACTGCACTGCCCTGGGTCACCACGACTTCTGCTGCCCGGGGGCCGCTGTTCACTATAGTCGGTCGAACTATGGGAGAACAAACGCAGCAGAGTCACCTGGAGGCCACGCTTGAGCATCCTCACCTGCTTCTGAACACAGTAACAAGCAGGTCTGCCCAGTCAGCAGGGCCAAGAACACACAAATAATCCCCTCTTCCCTCCTTCCACCCCACAAAGAAAAAACATTTTTTTTCTTTATGTTAACTTGCAAGTCTAAAAATGCAAACAGGAAGAAAAATTAAATCCAAAACAACAGCCCCAAATGCTGTCAATCCCTACTGATTTTGGGAGATTTTCTTTTTCATGGGATTGTTTTGAAATACCTCCTTCTGTTCCTGACCAAGATACAGTAAAATCTAAGGGAACAAAGGGAAATCTGAGTTCAGCTAGTTGTCATCACTGCTGCAGTTTGGAGACAAGAAATGTTATGCTACCTAAAAGGTTACAGCCCTGGAATCATGCACTTCCAACAAGGACATGCAATGTCATGGTCATGCTCTGAGTCCAGATTGCCAAAATTTTAATTACTTAACATTCTTCTTGGACTACCCTTCAATGGTCCCACAGCCAGTCTCTGAAAACCCTGCAGCTCAACATCCCTGCACTGACCACACTTCCATAACATACATCACTGCAGAACTGGCAAATATAATCAGGATTTTCCTGGTACTTACTGTACACCTGCAGGCTGTACTCCTTCTGGGTGCTCCCAGCCACATTTGAAGCAATGCAGGTGTAAGATGCAGCATCGGACTTGTCAGCAACAGCAATCTGGAGCTGCCTGCCCCCAGACAGCACCCGCACCCTTCCCGATACCTCCGGCACCAGGGGAGAGCCTGCAAGACACCTTCTCTCAGATCCAGCCACAGAAAAGGGTAAGGACCAAATGTGTCACGTGCTGTCAAGTCCACTGGCTCATTTCAAAAGGACTGAGCTGCAGAGTTGCCCATTTTACAGCTGCTCTGTCAGAGTTTTCCCAGACAGCAGGAACTTCACCCAGGCAGATTCCGAGGACTGCCCCTGTTAACTGCTGACTCCATGGCCCAGAGCACCCAGAGCTAAAGCACGACTCACTCACCCCCTCTGAGCACAAAGTTCAGCACTTTCAATACAATGTAACGCCTTTTTCAGTCCGGAATTATCTCACCCAGCACAGCCAATGCTTAGAAACATCTGATTTTGTTTTCACCCCACTTGTGTGTGTGTGTCACACAGGGCATGTGTACAGCTTTCTGCCCAGCAAATGCTTAGCAGAAATGTGACAGCAAAATACCATCACATTCTCTGAGCAGATTTTTCAGTCCTGGAGACCTCACATGCTGAATCTTCACCTCTCCATATCACAGGGGGACTTGCTGACAGAAGGAATGCACCTGCCATGGATAATTCTTACAAGCTCAAGCTTCATTTCCCTCTTGTGTATTTAAAATCTTCTCTACAAAGTGCACCAAATGTCAAACATGCTGACAAGTCTACTACTCCTCCTTTCTAACTGCTTTTCTAGGCTTTCCAATAGGTTTAAGTCTCCTTCCTGCCACTGAAGTGTACACATACTGGACTTAACAATGAATTGTTAGAACGTATCATACAATCCTTTTTGGCTTCCAAGAGGCAGGGTTTAAAAAGAACTGGATAAACTTCATTTTCTCTGAAAATGTTATGCATTAGAAAAACTGTTTTGTAATTACAATCTGCTCTTTCCACAAGGCAAAATTAAAGTATAGATATACACCACATTGAAATGTGCAGCCTAGATAAACACAGATCTAGGCAAGATTGATTAATAACAAAAGAATTACCACACTGAAAGAGTACAACACCTTATTTTGTCTTATATTCTGTCTCCAGAAGCGTCCATGTTTAAAAGAACACAGTAAAAAAAACCTGCTTTGGTCTAGCAATTCATAAAAAGGTGTTTGGCAATGTTACTTTAACCCCTAAAGCAAGAAGGTGTGGAGACTGCTCTTAGATGGGATGAGAGAAAGGGTTCAGTAAAGCCCCAAAGCAATTACAACTTCATGCATTTTGTCACTTGGCAGGACACCATGGCTACAAATTTAAAAACAAGGGAGCAAATCTGTATGTTGTGCAGTGGATCACAGGGCAGAGACCTTTAACTCCACCGGGCTCCCCAGTGAGTTCCAGCCCTGCTGCCTGGGATCACAAACAAGTGTTACAATCCCAGAATGGTTCAGGTTCGAAGGGACCTCAAAGATCACCTATTTCCACCCCCTGCCATGGGCAGGGACACCTTGCTGCTGTCCTGTGGCCCCAGAGTAAATAAATATATGGAGAGGGGTTAAATCCTTCACAGTCCATTTCTATGTCTGTTCAGGAATCTCTGCACTGTGCTTCTCTTACACTCCTTTAGGAACAGTGACACCTAATCTAAGCAGAGGTGAGTCAGAGAGAAGGGAATAATCTACTACTGGAGTTCATTTTACTCCACATTAGGACTGTGTAGATCCCTGCATGTTTTAGCTCCTCAGGACCCACCATCAAAATGTGCACAAGTGAAAAAGAATAACCCTCAGGTCAGAATTATCCCATTTGCTTTAAAAAACAGACAATGGACAGTTACCCACCATTCTTTTTCCAAGTGAGACTGGGTGGTGGGATGCCACTGGACTCACAGATCAGGCTTATCAAGCTCCCTTCAGTGACTGTGAGCTGAGAGCTGTCATCTGAGCCAGAAATGCTTGGGGACACTGCAAAGAAATGCCAAGTAATTGCAGCATTAGAAACAGCACCTTACCAGCCAGCAGTAAAACCCAAATGACCCTCATACAAAACTGTCCCATTCAGCTCTGAAGCACTGCTCCTGCTGACAATGCAAACCAGGCCCTGGGTAGGGAATATACACATGGGAATGACTACATCCATCCTTCCGGCTTCCAGGGTCTGCTGCACGCACAGGCTTTATTTTGGGCTGACTCTGAATGGGCTTCATTGAACAAAGCTGGTTTGGGGAATTATGTTAACTGACTGCAACTCTGAGAGCCAGGCTCAGCCAGGAAACCTACAGAGATCATCACTAGACTTGTGAAATTCGGAGTGTGGTTCTCCTTGGAAGTTTTCCCCCATCAGCACACTGGTTGGTACAGACCATCCAAGGTACAGACCCCATCCCTTCAAACACCCTCCTGCAGCACAGGGACAGCTTTGCTCCACAGCTCCAGGACTCTAAAGCAGCTGCAGATAAAAGGGACCAGTGTTTTCACTCTGCCTTCTAGGAATGAGGGAACCATTTCCATTAGATGAAAATAGTAGAGACTAGAAAAAAAGAGGTTGACACACACAGCAAATGGTGTATGCTTCAGCATGGGAAAAGGGCATGGTGCTACAATATCCACCCCTAATTTAAATGCCATGAATGTTTATTTTTAATCAATAATGACAGAATTGAATTCTGTTCTAAAAATTGTGATTTTACTGTTACAAGCCCCGTTAGATAATTTCAGCCATGTGATTTCAAAGCAAGAAATTGATATATAATAGCAAAAAAGAGGTATTTCAGTTTGCCCGTGGGGAGAAAATTATGGTGCAGGAAAGAAAACAACTCAAAAATTAATTATTAAAATAATGTCCTAAGTCACATCCATCATAGAGCCACAGAAAAATTTAACTAAAGCTATCTTTATGATTCAGCACTGATAACTTTGTAGAGCAAATAAATCTAGGTAAGGCAGCTTTTATTTATCTGAAAGTCCATGCTTCAGTGTTTAAATGAGTGGAAGTTGGTAGGTTACTTTAACTGGCATTAAAGCTATGGACACAAACCCAGTTGGTTATCACAGAGTGGTTTGGGTTGGAAGGAAACTTAAAAGATCATCTCCTTCCAACCCCCTGCAATGGGCAGGGACACCGTTCAATAGCTACAGCTTTAACTACTCATGCATGCAGACCCAGTCCAACAAAGGCCTAGGAAGTAGCTGCTATTAATTTAGAACTAAATTAAAGCAATTTAAAAAATGTGAAGCACTTCCTTGGGCCTGTTCAAGTACAGCAATCATCAAGTACAACAACATCTCCCTGCAGGAGCCTCAGCAATCGAGTGCTGATGAACTACAGAGGATTTGGTTGTCTCACATCACAATTTTATTAAGTCTTACCCCAAATATTGACATTATAGTTCTTCTCAGTTTTCCCAGCAACATTTGTGGCTTGGCAGGTGTACCGGCCTGTGTCCTGCACCTGGGCTCCTTCGATCTGGGGGGAAAGGAAAACCTGCGTTTCTTCTCCTTACATCCTTACATGGGAAACTTGCAGGACAGGGGGCTCAGGGTTCAATTTTATTGTTACATCTGTCTCCCTGAATATTAATAACAGAGTATTAATGCAGTCCAGTCTGTCCCCAGACTGGCAGGTCTCCGACCTCCCTCCCTCCTCACACGTGAATCTCTCTTCCCAGAGAGCCCAACGCTGTCCCATCTCAGTGGCGTCCAGTGCCCCCATGGTGGGTGTAGCCCCCAGGAAGGCCCCCCCCGGCTGCCCAGTGTACCTTGAGCACGCTGCCATCCTCAGAGAGGCTCAGCCCAGGCTTCTTCAGCAGGGGCCGCCCGTCCTTGAGCCAGCTGAGCACGGGCGGGGGGATGGCGTTGCTCTGGCACAGCAGCTCCAGGGCCTGGCTCACCAGCACCGACACGTTCTGCTCCTCCCCCATGATGTCCGGGGGCACTGCAGCAATGCAATCGCACAACTGGTCAGCTGGGAAAAGCCCTCTGAGATCCTCCACTCCAACCACCCCCCAGCACTGCCCAGGCCACCACTGACTCCTGTCCCCAAGGGCCACAGCCACAGGGCTTTGAAATCCCTCCAGGGATGGGGACTGCACCCCTGCCCCGGGCAACTGCGCCAGGGCCTGACCACCTTTTCCATGAAGAAATTTGTCCTAATAGCCAACCTGAACCTTCCTCGGTGCAATTTGAGGCCATTTCCTCTTGTCTTATCACAAAGGACCTTTCAACATTGAAGTCTTCCCCAAGTAAACATAATATGGAATTAACGGACTTCAATTAGCAAATTAGCAGTTGCTACCTTTCTGACACACAACTGAAGTTTTCTTTATATCACAAAATGCATGAGAATGATGTTTTTACATACAGAATATCCTCCACACAAGACACACACTAGAGAGGTATCAACTACAGAGAAATCATATAGATAAGCCAGGACTAGCTAAAAAAACCACCTTGAAACATGGCTAGAAAGGAAAATCCCCAATATACAAAGGATGAGGAATGCATTCCTGCTAAAAGAAAAAGAGCTGCTGAGTAAAAAGACAACACAAGATAATAATCAGCCCCAGAAGCTGAAAATGTGTTAAGCTGGTCCAGACAATTCCAAGGGTAGTTGGCCCTAACGATAAATCTGACTTACGGAGAATGTTGTCCAGAGATGGCCAAATGCAGACGGCAGAACTTTAGTGGTTGGCAAGCAAATGAATGGGTTACTGACTTAATCATCAAGTCATAATCTACAATTAGTTTGTCTATCTGCTTTGTGTGGGATCTGCTAATTATTGCAGTTGTTAGCACTGAGCACTACATTTAGCACTACATTATCACTTTCAGTGATAACCTCATTATTACACTATTATTTCCCAATTATACAGTAGAAAAATCAGCTTTTGGAAGTTTTCTGTGTAGAAGTAAAAACAACCCAAAACCACTGAGCACTTAAGTGGAAGCCCATTAGCTTTCCTTGAACAGTGACAGGATTTAAGAAAACACATTTTTTCCCTCCCATTTTTACATTTTGCGTTTCCACAATAAGAAAAACAAAGCAACTGAAAACCTGGAACAGCAAGTTAGCAATTTTCCATGGGGAAAATGTTCATGGCTGGAGTCGAAAAGGAGATGGAGGAAATATTCCCCCAGAAAGTTGACTAGGGCCAAATATAAGAACTTTTATTGTCACATTTCCTTTGCTTTTCAGTTTTGCAGCCCATTCCTGCAGACACTGCAGGTCTGACTGCACAAAACCTTGGCTAAGAAGGGACTGTCTGTGAGAACAGCCCGGGCTTCCCTGTGAACCCAAGTGACTGGGATCATAAGGAGCCCCAGAGTGGGACCCACAGCTCTGGAGATGTCCTGGAAAAGCCCGTGGACAACAAAGCTTTCAGTTCCTTGCCCAGGAAGTTCTGAGCAGAGCTGCTGATTTCACAGTTTGGAAATAATTTAGGGAAAAGCCTGGTCCCTGTGGATAAGAAATAGAGTAACTGAAAAGAAATGTGTTTATCTTTCTTTCTTTCTTTGTAGAACTCACAAAGGCTCAGATTCTTTAGGAGTGCTATGGACCTGGGAGCTGGAAGTTGATCCATTCTGCAGAAGGCAAATTTGTTTCCAAAGAGTTTTCCACCGATTACTTTTCCTCTCTGCTAAATGAATTGAAACATGTTCAAAAGGAAACTGAGTTTATGAAGCAGAGAGAGACAGACACTAAAGCATTTATTTCTGAAGGAGATGGGTTTAAAATTAATCTAATTATGCTCACGGTAACTGTAAGTGACCCAAATTGTTCCAGCTCCTGGCTCAGCACACCACACATTTCCAACCAACCCAGCTCCAACAGCACTCCAAATTATTTTCCTCCTGTGGCTTCTTAATTAGATTGCCCTTGTGAGGCAAGTCTGAAGAGCAATATTGCTTTTTGGTGACAGCCTCACCCAAGCTGGCCCTGCAGATGAGTTCAACCCTGGCCAGTTTTCAATACAACACTACTTTTAAACATACGCCACTCCTACCTAACTCTTTTTATTTCATCTGGCTAAAATGGACAGAGCTTCCAGAAAATAAAAGAGGAATGATAAATATATTTGTGCCATACTGCACAGACATACACACCTGTCCTTACACTCCAAAGGAGGCCTTGATACTCCTTGTTCTGGACATAAAAAATGTTCCAGCCTAGGCTAATCTGGCTCACTTGTCATGACACAGTCCTGGATTTCTGAACTGCCCCTTGCAGATGCAAAAGTCACCATGATTTAGGAGTATCCTAACCAAGGAAGTCAATTCTGAAAGCCAAACTCAAAGCCAAATAACCCTTGACCTAGAAAACATCCACACTTCTAACTTTCCTTGCAAGGTTTTCCAGACTCATGCTTGGAATTGCTACAACACTGGAGATTGACACAGTCCAATCAGTTCTGTTTCCACTGCCCCACTGTGGTAGCAAAACCACAAAGGTGCTGCAATTCCAAAACTCCCTCTCCACATCTGGTACTGTAAAATTTCTAAAACAAATGGCAGATCATTGTTATCCTCATTTCACTGGTGTCCAAAGTCAGTGAGTTGGCCAAGGAAACTCAAAACTTGCCCCAGTCACACTTCCTGGCAACCCTCTTGGCATCGCTCGTGCAGCAGGTCAGGCTCTTGAGAACCTGCACAGCACAACAAGCTCTGGGAGCACAACATAGGGTGACCTCAGAGCCCCTTCCAGTACCAGAGGGGCTCCGAGAGAGCTGAGAGGACCTTTGGACAAGGAAATGGAGTGACAGGACAAGGGGGAATGGCTTCCCACTGCCAGAGGGCAGGGTCAGATGGGACACTGGGAAGGAATTCCTGGCTGGGAGGATGGGCAGGCCCTGGCACAGGTTGCCCAGAGAAGCTGTGGCTGCCCCTGGATCCCTGGAAGTGTCCAAG
>JAWMRA010000005.1:24865228-24883167 GCA_035584735.1 Pseudotriccus pelzelni | reverse complement strand
CCGCCCTCCCGTCGGTCCGGGGGCCCCACATGCCCACCCGGTCCCTTCCCTAGACCGGACTGTCCCCCACCTCGAGCTCCCCCCTCCTCCCTGCCGTGGTCCGGGGAAACCCCGGCCTGTCCAGCCCCCTCCTGGCACCCACGCCACATGCTCAATGCACCAAGTACTTTAGGTCTGCTCTACACTGTCAAATATTTGGCTGACAGGAAATAAAAGGGGATGTGTTTTAAGCTGATTCCAGATGTTCCTCAAGGTGCACATGGATACCTGGCAGAGGGTTCCCGGAAGCTCTGCATTCAAGATGGATTGGATTGTTCACCACCACTGTTTCATTTAACATCTTTCCTGCATCTTCCAGACTGGGTGGTTCTGGGGAAAGACAGAGGCAGCAGGTTTTCATTAATTCAGTCACCCAGCCAGCACAAAGTCATCTGCCCTTGGACAAACTCTGGGCTATGAGTTGCACAAGCCTCAGCTGCTGGATGACCAAGGAATTGGTCCTGGAAGTTCATCTTTGAAATGGGGATATTCTCTAACTATACAACTTCATTAGTGGTAAGAGGAATGAAATGTTATTTTTGTTACTTCTAATTTTTTTTCAGAAAAATTGGGGCTTAAATCAGAGTTGCAAGGAATGGGTGCACAACACAGACCAGCAATTCTTTATTGTGGCAGGAACATCCCACTTCAACTAAATGTTGTACACAGCTTTTACCTCATTAACGTTTAGTAATCTGCACCACGTCAGAAACACCAGGTAATGACACTTTGAACATGAAGACTGACAGCAAAAAGAGACATTTCTGACACGGGGCTGACACTGAAATGATCTGTGATGCAATTATCACAGTCTAAGATGAGTGTGGCTTCTCTTTCTAAGTCTCATCCATGGAGACTCCCTGCAGCTTCTCCCCATCTCAGTTGAACATTTTCCAAACAGTGACTTGGTTTGGCAATAAGAGTCAATATAATTATAATCTGTGAGCATTTTGCCATGGTCTATTCCTACACCTCCTGAGGATTCCCACACCTCCTTTGAGGACTGGATCACATCAAGAATGCAGAAAATGATTTCTGAGCCAAACATACGTAAATCATGGTGAGGGCATTTATTAAACTTACATGCAAAGAACAGCTTCTCAAGTTTCCCCGATTCCTTTTATACTATTGTTAGCTGCAAAAGGCAATTCCCTTTAAACAGGCTGAAAAATCCCCTCACAAGAGAATGTTTCTTTCTCAGAAAAGTCATTCCAGTAAAAATTTCCCATTGCAGAGTCACGGGGAATACCAATATCCACAGAAAATTTGAATGAAATTAATAATGCCAATGGTGGTACATCATATATTGACTCAGAAACAGAGTACCCTTCTGAGGGGTGTTAGTGGCAATGTGTTTGGCTTTTTGGGATACCTCTGAACAGCAGTTACCTGGAAAGGCAATTAATTCATTTGTTTCTGGGACCTTGGTACCACAGGAGAGAGGCCAGATCCTAAGACAGTTTTCGGCCTCGCTCCTTCCTAACGGAGTGGGACAGAGAAAGAAAACTGAAAGGGGGATGTGCAGAGACAACACAAAAGCCAGAGCAAAGGGCATTCAGGTGCCAGAGCTGCCCAAAGCAGCCCCGGTGAAGTGCTGCCAAGAGAGAGACGTTACCGTGCACGTGAAGCCGAAGGTGCTGTTGGGCCTCTCCGGCAGCGTTGGTGGCCACACAGGTGTACTGGGCAGCATCCTGGGGCAGGGCACTGCCCACCTGCAGAGCACGGCCTGAGGACTCCAGCTGGACCAAAAACAGAGGCACATGGACACACTGGCCCAGGCACAGCCACCCTGTGTCAGGGCAGAGCACACGCTAACACAGAACAGCACCAGGGTCAGCTTCCCTCCAACCCAGGGAAGGGCTGTCTGGGAGTTCAGAGACTTCAGTGTTCCTGGGACATCAGCATTATGAACTCTACAAGTGTAAGAAGACCCATATGAAAGCTGGGCAGGCAAGCAAAGAGCAGAGGAGACTGCAGGCAAGAGGTCAAAAGCTGCTCCAACCCACAGTAAATCAAGCAATCAACCCACTGGAGCATGGCAGCACTAGGGAGGGCTCTTTATGGAAAGGCAGGATTTCACCGTCAGAAGGGAATTACAGGCAGCTGCTGCAGTGACAGCAGTCATAGAACAGCTCATCTAATGCCACCTCACAGGGACAAGTGGGCAGAACCACCTCACAACTAGCACACAGCCACACCTTGAAAGGTTCAAGTGGCACTGGAAGGAGCCAGGTGCTGAATTTCCAGCCCTGGACTGCTCAGATATGAGATGTCTAATGGGATTCAGTCCACTAAACTCTGCTATAACCAGATACCATGCTGGGCAGGCAAAAAGCCCCTTCTTCTCCAGGGTGGATCTTTAGCATCTTTATATCACAGCGTGAGAGAAGTAATAGCAAAAGAAGCACTACCATTGTAACTATCTTTCATGGTTTGGATCCCATAAAAGAGTCATGCTTACTCTGAGATTTCCTCTGGCTGTGTTTACTGGCTGACCATCTTTTAACCAGGTTATGGAAGGGTTGGGAATGCCACTGGCTATGCACTGCAGCGTCACAGGCTTGTGGATCACAACAGCTCTCTCGGAAGGCCCAGTTGATTTGATGGTTGGAGGAACTGCAAGAAGTACCAGAAACAAAAATCAAGTGTCATTTGAACATGTACATTTAAATATACAGAAACAATACCCCAGAGGTAAGTGCAGTTCTATTTCTACTTCTAGATCAGGACAGCCTGCTCTAGTGGAAGGTGTCCCTGCCCATGGCAGGGGGTTGTGATGAGATGGACTTTAAGGTCTCTTCCAACCCAAACTATTCTATGATTCTACTTCATCTAATCTCATCTACAATTTTTCAATCCACTAATACAAGTAAGTATTTACAGGAGATTTGAGCACCTTCTTGCCAGCAATTTAAAATAAAAGCAGTCTGCTGCTTCCCCCCCTTGAGTAACCTACCATGCACTGTAACATCAAATTCCTTCCCATGTTCTCCTGCCTTATTTGCAGCCACACATTTATAGCGGCCGGTGTCTGACACTTCAGCTTGAGAGATGACAAGTTTCTGTCCCTCTGATAAGATCTTGTGCCCAGCTCCCTCTTCAACCGGGTGACCATCTTTCAACCACCTGTCAAAGAGAAAGTTCAGTCTCAGATCTCTGTGAAAGAAAGACCTACCACACTTCTGAAACATGCACAGCTCTATTAAACAGAACAGCTCAGTAACTCAGTTTGCATTTCCAGGGAAGTTTGGAGATGTCACATTCCACTTTCCTGAGTACTGTGGACCAAAATGGTTTATCAGAAGGGAGTATTGGGGAACAGGCACTAAGGAAGACATCAGAAAGGTGACAGCAGGTACCACCAGAGGCAGAGAGAAATCTCCAAGCAAAAGCAACTCCAGGTGGTAGAACAAAAGTGCTCAGTTGCATTAGCTTGGGAACGAGAGTCTCGTCTGCTCTTGTTATCTTTTATCTTTATAGATATCTTGTTATCTATATCTTTATAGATATCTTGTTATCTCTATATCTATGTTATCCCATTTGCAGGACATGGATACTGGCACAACAAACCAAACTCATTTAAAATAAAATCCTGGTGCTGCCCAGTGAGCGCTGTCTTCAGTGGATCCACGAATTTGTCCTCTGCTCATGAACCATCACTGAACAACATAGGTGGTTCATAAAGCTCAATTCCGCACTCCCCTAACCAAGCAGCAGATTTATTTTCTACTATCACACATGTGGCCTTACGTGACAGTTGGTGAGGGTGTCCCTGTTGCTGTACAATCCAGTTCCAAAGGGCTGTGGAGAATCACAATGTAGTCCAAGAGCTCATCCCCACCTTCCACAAAAGGTGACACTGTAAGAGAGAAAATCCACAAGCAGAAACATTTAAGCATCAGAAATATCATGAAAGTCTCTCTCAAATAGCAATGTTAAACACACTGATTCATTAGGAACATCAGTTCCCTTTTGAAAAGAAACATTTACCCAGTAATATTTTGTGGCTTCAAATCACTCTTCTCATTTTTTTTTTAACTGTTTCTCATTGGGTTAGTTTTCCCAGACTCTGTCAGAACAACCTTATGAATGGGTGGGGATGGGGGGCCTTTTAGCACTCCCTGCCAGCAGAAGGAGGAAACAAAGGTGCAGAGAAACCTTTTCCAGGTCCTTCTCCACTGTGTCTCCTCCTCTCTGGAAAGGAAGCACTGCCACACAGCTCCTCTACTGACCAAGACCAGTGAGATACACCTGGAGCAGCAGAATGGGTGCTTTACTCCTGCATTCAGTACTATGTCCTCGAAGAGAGCAATTCAAAGCCTCAGTATCAGTTCATTACAGCTCACAAATAACCCCTTCCATGTCAGGAGAAGGTGATTCACATTTTTGTACAATTCATTTACCTCAGGACAGTCAACAAGGACTGCTGAGATGCACACTGTGGTAACAGATTCAAGGGATACAGAAGGAAAAGCATTTTTTCAAGAGAAAGTTCAAAATTTGCACAAAACAACTCAAATTCAGAGAAAGCTGTCCTCTCCCAGAGGCCACTACTCCGTGATATTTTTACAGATACCCTTGGGGAATCTATGATAGAAGAATTTTAGGGGTTACTGAGAATAATATTTACCATCCACGTGCAGAAAAATCCAGGTTCAACTAAATATGGAGCCTGGTAACTGATCTTTCATATATCAACACCAACAAAAGTACAAACATGGGGGTTTTTGGAATCCGTCCATATCAGGTTTATGGGAATGTGATGAATCAGTAGTTGTGCTGCTCACACACCTAAGATTTCAACTTCATACTTGATCTCTTGTTCCCCAGCTATGCTTGTGGCCACACACCAGTACTGGCCCCGGTCAGCCTCGACAGCGCTGAGGATCTCCAGCCTCCTCCCACCAGCCAGGACACGGAGCCTGTCACTGGCCTGCACAGGAACCCCCTCTTTCAGCCAGGTCAGGAGAGGGGGAGGGTTGCCAGCAGCATTACATTCCAACGTCAGGGAATTCCCAGCAACCACCTGCCTGCTCTGGGCTGTGTCAGCATCACCCTCGATCACTGGAGGAACTGGAAAAAGGAAAAAATGCATTGCAAGACATTAATTCTGTAGCCAGAAAATGGATCAAGAACAAATGGGTTGGTTCTTCCCCCTGACTTCGGCTCCATAAGCCATTATGTAATGCAGGATTCCATGGGGGAATTTGCTGCTGGGGTGGGACAAGGCCAAGGGAAACAGAGAATTCGAATTATTTACTTCAGTATTGACCAGTTGTATAACACACAGGATCTGCAGGACTTTGAGAAGGAAGAATTAAATACGAAGGACTCAAAAGGGCATTCTAAAGATCCCCTACAGACTGAGTATTTCAGGTAAGTATTGTCCAGCATGCAGATAGGAGTTGGAGAATGGATACATGGAGAAGAAATAGTGCAGCAGAAGGTGTGGTACCAAGGCTGGTGAAGGCACTTTGGACAAGGCTGTGGAGGGACAGAACAAGGTATGATGTCTTTAAACTGACAGAGAGTAGGTTTAGATTAAATACAAGGAAGAAATTTCTCCCTGGGAGGGTGGGGAGGCCCTGGCACAGGTTGCCCGGAGAAGTTGTAGTTGCTCCAGGTCCCTGGAAGTGTCCAAGGCCAGGCTGGACGGGGCTTGGAGCAACCTGGGCTGGTGGAAGGTGTCCCTGCCCAGGGCAGGGGGTTGGACTGCATGAGCTGTAAGGTACCTTCCAGGATTCTATGATTCCGTGATTTCTTGCACTCACAGGGCAAAACAAAGGCTAAGAAATCTATTAAATAGTTCAAGCACTAATTACCGGGAAAACTAACTCACTCTCGTCCTTTCTACTATTTTGTGCTCATTTAACTAAAACGGCAGGATCACACCATCTTTTTCCTGAAAGAAGATGCCTCAGTAGCTGAAAGGCTGGTACCTTTACTCCTGACGGTTTTCTTGTTTCCCTCTAATGAATTTTTCCTAATTACTCATCAGAATTTACCCAGGCACAGCAAATCAAGCATGACACAGATAATTGCCATTATCAGAAATAAAAACATCATTGCCTTAATTGCTGTTGGTTACCTCAGAATTCTATCTGGGAAAATATGAATATGTAACTGAAGAATACAAGAAATGTTATTTGCACTTTAGCACAGGTTGTTTCAGGGATGAAGCTTGGAAGCAGAACTACAGCTGAAGGTCACAAAATTTGAAATTTATTAGGAAAAGGAAGAATAAGGGAAATTAAACTTATTTTTGAAAGCAATGTTTGGTTTACGGTTACTGGATCAAAGAAGAAAAAAAAAAAGAATATAAAAGAGGGTTTCAATTCCTTGCAAGAAACATTTATGGAATGTTTTTCATGAGGGAAGAATGAGATCTGTGTGCCAGAGATAGCTGGACATGGAAGAAGGAGATGTGAAAGGTGTACAGTAACCGTCCCACATCAATCCTCATGCCTTTCCTGGATCCCCTTTCCCCCAGTGCCGTCCCAGGGTCACCCACCCGCTCCGGAGGGCGGTGATGATGCAGTCAGCGCAGAACCGGTGCAGACACTCCTTGGTGGTCATAGTGTTCTTCAGCATGTCCAGGCAGATGGGGCACATCAGCTCGCTGTGCAGGCTCCGGGGGGACACCACAATCTCCAGCCCATCCGTGATGGCTTCCTAGTGCCACAGAAAGGAAAAGCTCTTTAAAGGAGTTTAGTCACTCCCTCATGGAGATGGCGTGTGTTACTACAGGGAAACACGGCAAGAAGACAAAACAGGACCTACACAAACACATCAAACCCAGTGCTGCCAGCAAGGCCAGCTCTGTAGCACACAAGAAAGACAAGGAGCTCATGGAGAGGGTCCAGTGGAGGCCATGAAGATGAGCTGGGGTCGGGAGCATCTCTGTTATGGGCAGAAACTGCAGGAGCTGGGCCCAGTTAGTTTGCAGAGAAGACTGAGGGAGGATCTCATTAATGCACATGAAGAACTCCAAAGTGAGTCAGAGGATAGTGCCAGACTCTCCAGTGATGCCCACTGACAGGACAAGGAGCAAAGGCCATAAACACAACAAGGTCCACCTCAACATGAGGAAGAACTTTATGTTGAGGGTGGCAGAGCACTGGTACAGCTGCCCAGGGGGATACTGGAGTCTCCCTCTCTGGAGACATTCCAGCCCCACCTGGACGTGTCCCTGTGTCACCTGCTCCAGGTGACCCTGCCTCAACAGCGGGTTGGACTGGGGGATCTCCAGATGTCCCTTCCAACACTGAGCACCCTGGGATTCGGGGATTACCTGAGGTGTTCTCTGTAGTTCGTACAGACTCAGCTCCCAGGTCTTGCTCAGGGGCTGCGTCCCGTTGGTCTGCACTGCCTGAGACATGGCTGGGAAGGAGAAGAGAAACAAGCTCACCACTCATGTGTGCCTGGTACAGGATCCACTCCCTCTTCGGTGCCAGTGGAATTCCAGATCCTCACAGACACAGCGGCCTCTGTGCCAGTGAAGCAGGAGTTCTGGGGGAACACTTATTCATCCACAGGCTCCACAGATAATCCATGCTCTGTGCAACTCCAGAAAAACTGAGGGATCCAGTGAGCCATGAACACTTGGCAAAAATCGAGTTGTTAAAAGTGACACAGAACTGAAGGCCATAAAACTTTAGCCCTGCGATGCCAACACTGCAAATGCCATCTTATGTGGAAAATATTCCAAAAACATCCACTCACAAGTGTGCAGAGGGGTCAAGCAGGGTCTGCTTCCTGACCAAGGAGAAGGGCAAAATTAGACATGACATGCAAAACAGCTGAAAGTGCTCACTGGAGCACACCAGGATAGCTTTTCCTTCCTCCTGAAAATACACTGCATGGAGTTTCCAAACAGAAGTTTAGGGAATGCTGAAAGATCAAGTGCAACCCAGTTACTGACTGATAAAAAACCAGACCATACAGAGAAACTGAAATGCCATCAGAAATCCCATCAGAACGTCAGGATTATTGTACAAGATGAGGCAAAATTACCACACACGGTGACCGCGGGTGTGAAAAAGTCCGGTGAAAACGACAGAAGACGATGTTTCTGAACAAAAGATACTCTCTCACGAGGGTAGAGGAGGCAATCCTTCCCACCTCTCCAAAAACACCTGCCTTGAAGCAGGAAAACTTATCCCAGACTGAGGGGTACGTTTAAAAAAATAAATGTAACTACAGAAGTGGCAAGATTACAATGCAGACATTTCTACTCGGTGGAGGAAGAATTGCTTTCTTCCTGTCTTTTACCACTTTTTTAACCCTAAATCTGTATTTCCAGACCCTTCAATTCAGCAGCCAAATGCATTTTCTATCAGCATCTACCACATACATTATAATCCAGTTTCCAACTCATCAAGTTCTAAAAGAAAAGAGCCAAAAACTCTGTGGAGAACAAGGTTACTTTGTAAGGTTTAATTAATTGTGAAGGGAAACGCAAGAGAAGCAGTGCATTGAAGATTATTAGGTCTACTTCCATCCAGGCACAGAAATCATGTTGTTTTCTCATCTTAGGAAAAAAGAAGGAAGGGGAAAAAAAAGCCTGACATAAAGTAGCCACATCCACTGTTACGGCTATTAAGGAGAATCCTGGAATGCTTTGGGTTGGAAGGAACCTTAAAGCTCATCCAGTTTCTCTAGGTTTGATTCCCTGTCACTCCCCCATTCCAAAGAGCAGCTTTTGAAAAAGGGAAACAAGCTGACATTTGGTGTTTAGTCCTAAAACTTGCCTGGTTGATTTGTGTCTTTTGTAGAAGAAAACTGGAAACAGGGAGATTGTTCAAAATTACCAGAATGAGTAAATTTTGATTTATTGTACCCAGGCTGTTTTTCTCAGTTCTTCATGTTGGAGTGTTAAAAACAAAATAAAACACCCGCACCCCCCCCACCCCCGTGCTGTTCTTAAGGAACTCAGGAAACTTTGGATTGACTTTATAAATCCAAACTTCACCCACAAGCTGAACAGTCCTGGGAGATGAGCCTGTGGCTCCAGGAAAAAGCAGCACATCACTCCAGCTGAAAACTCCCTATTTAAGCCTGATTTCCTTGGAAAACAGGGCTTATGCAATCCTGCTCTTTGTGCTCATTTTCTAAAACAATTTGAAGAAAAATGGTTGGGGTTCCAAAACTTCACAAGAAAATAAGTCTTGTTCCTGAAGTCCTGGAAAACAGGCAGTTATAGGAAAAAATATCAGTATGGAAGAGCCCATGTGAAAGGCCCTTGGATCTCCTGCCTCCTCACTAACTGAGGAATTTATGCCAGTGTCCTTCTTCCAAAGGAGGTGTCTCCGCTCCTGCTCTTCCCAACTTACCTTGCAGAGCTCTCCCACCCTCAGATCCACCACTGTACAATGGCTCCTTGACTTACATCTCAAAATTTCTCATTTATGGAAGTTTAAGGTTCCTTGAGCTCTATGTTGGCTCTAACAGCGATGGCTGTCCTGCTTTAACCAGGGAGCAGGGGACTTTCTACTAGATGCCCCCAGGAATCCCTCACAACCTGGATTATGCTCCAAAATGCTTTGCAATGCCTATTTTAGCCCTCTTTTAACCCAGGCAAAGGCTAAAGAGCGTGTACAGGTGTGGTTGTATCAGCACACCCTAAGGTCAGAGAAAGGCTGGAATGGTGCCAAGCGCCTGGAGCAGATAACCCACAAACCCGCCATAATCACATCACCCCTATGCAACTCTAAACAGTGCCCTGATTTCTGATACTTTCATGAAGAAAACCCACTTTTGAGGGGAAAAAAAAATGTGCATCAGGCTCTTAGAAAACAAATTGATTCTACATATTTTTACAGAGGATTAAAATCTTAGAGATCAACTGATTTCTATTGCAAGTTGTAAAAGGTAAATATTTAAACTTAAAACAATAAGAGTTAGACTTCTGTTTGGTGTGCCAAGTTCAACAGCATCTTCAGCCATTCCGGTTTCTCTTTCCAAAAGATTAGATTCTTTAAAAATAGGTATCATACTGCCGTCACTTGGAGGCTCTCATACTATAACTCTTTCTCATACTGTAACTAGTACTGGGGGCAGATTGCATGTTTTCACAAATTCTTCAATCATTCATTTCAATTTATTCAATTAAAAGCAGTCTGAAATTTACGTTTCTTCTGCTTTTACTTTCTGACTACAGAGCTTGATTTAAAAAAAAAAAAAAATCCACACAATTCTGGAAGACAATGTTTGAAGAAATTAATCTTCCCTGCAGTTCACTGGCAGCTCAGATGGCTTTACACTCAGAATGTAGCACAAATAACACCAGACTATAATCTACTATTACATTTAGTATTCACTCTGTTCTGAAATTCTTTTACTCTCTGGATCAAAAGATCCCTGGGAGACAGAGGAATCAGGTTCTGGCCTAGAGCTCAGTTTGTTCCCAGCTCTGAAAAGAACTGCTCAGTGATCCTGAACAAGTGTGTCACTGCATCTGCCTGTGCCTCCCCTTCCTCCTCATTGTCACCACTCCTCCAGTTGCCTCTCCCTGTTTATGTTACACTTCCTATAATGACACTGATCTCCAAAGGGGCTCAACTCAAGAGAGCAAAGTCTTACTGAAGTGGCTTTAGTTCTGTTCACCCACCAGGCCTCGTCCTCCCAGTGAAGTTCAATGTCACAACACCCCTTACTGGGAAGGTTTTCACCTCCTTCTATTTGCAAATTGAATTCAGTATTCTATCTGCCATTTGCATAGTCACCTTCCCTTGACACAATCAGATCTGATCTTTGCTAACATCAAGTTCAACCCTGTGGACTGATGTTCAGGGCTGCCATCACAACACAGTGGCTCTGTAGGGCAGCTCACCTCCAACACACAAATAAGGATACGATTTGCTCTTCATCATCACCATTTGTTACAGACATTTAAACTCCATTTAAAATCTTGAGGAGCTTGTGTTGTGGGCTCACACCATGAGCCAGACAGAAAGCAACTATTACTTAAGGTACCAAAACGAAAATGAGAAAGTATTTCCATCCAGCATCGGAGACAGTCACACTCCACAGGATGTAGTGGGGAACAACCTGACCTGCTTTTACCAGGAGGTTGTATCAGATCATCTCTGGAGGTCTCTTCCAACCCAAATTATTCTGATGATGGAGTTCTCTCACTATCAGAGACACTTATCCTTAGTTTTGCTGTGTAGAAAGTGACCCAGCCAAAAAAAGCCAACAGCAACTACCACCAATAAAACAATAAACCATTGCCACAATCCATTTGTTTGAGCTGTTGAAACAACAACAAGGGAACTGGGCCCTCAGACACCTGTTATGTTATAAAGAATATCCAGCAAGTCTGCTTAAATGGGAGTTTTCTTCATAAACTCATGATATAGCCATGTATTTAAGAAAAGGAACACTTAGGATAGAGCTGTAAGTGGTGGCAGGTTAACCATCTATCTTCAAATTCATGAGGATTAGATTAAAAAAAAATAAAAATCAATGATGTCATTAGCTCCAGCTATTCATAAAATGTCTAAAAGTATATTAATGGGCTAATTTCAAAATTACTACCAATCACTTTATCGTTAATACTGGTGGGTAATGTGAGCTCCTTTGTAAATGCCTGCTAGGGTTAAAAATGAGAGGCTCCCAAAGCTTCCTCAACGTCAGCGTTTCAAGCATTTTGTACACATTAACTAGAAGCCGGTCATGTGCACAGCACAATCACAGCCAATTAAAGGACTATTAAAGATGCCAAATTAATATAAAGTATGAAGCTGAAACTCCAAATAGCAGTTCCAAGCTTCAGAAGCCAAATCTGATAACGAATAACAAGCATTTACAACATCGCGCTTTCCACCTGTGTGATATCTGAGCTTACAAACAAACACATCCCGGGACTGCCTGTGTGGGATGGAAACATTGAATCAGAATAAAGAACAAGGGAGAAAAGACATAGAATTGTATCACATCATCATAATGGTTTGGGTGGGGTGAGACTTTAAAGCTCACCCCATTTCACTCCTGTCCCCAACAGGGACACCTCCCACTAGCCCGGGTTGCTCCAAGCCCCGTCCAACCTGGCCTTGGACACTTTCAGGGATCCAGGGGCAGCCACAGCTTCTCTGGGCAACCTGTGCCAGGGCCTGCCCACCCTCAGGGGTGTTTGGTCCAGCAGGCAGCATGAGGCTTCCTAGCCACCCACATGGCTCTACCTGGAGACTCCAGGGCTTCCCCCTGGATCCCCCGTGCTTGGGCAGCCCACCAGGACCTGCTCTCGTGTGGGTCCCTGCTCACTGGAGCCCTGGACGTGCCTGTGTCACGGCAGCAGCAGCAGCTCCCACCCCAGTGACCCGCTGCCCACGCCTGTCCGATACCCATCTCTAATTTTCCACCCGAGGAAGCCCGTCTGCGTGTCTGGGCGGGAGCCTTTCTCAAGGTTCCCAGCTCTGCCTGGCTCTCAGAGCAGAGTTTTATTTTTGGTCCTAATCCCTAAAGCCAAAACCCCGCTCCTCCCTTCGCTCCGGCCGCCGGAGCCGGGAGCTGCCGTAAACAGGCTGAGGAGGGAGCGGAGCGGGAGGATGGGCTGGCAGAGGAGCTCCTGCTGCCAGGAGGGGCTGCAGGGTGCGTGTGGTACGTCCCTCTTGGTGTTACCACGATTTGTAATTAAGGTTTCCCTGGTGCAGACGTGAGATCACCAGGAAAGGGGGCCTCGAAATATCCCTGTTTCTTGGTCGAGGCGTGACATTTAACGTTGCCCCTACGAAAAGAGAGGCCTTGAAGAGAAAACAGCAGCTGGAATAGTCAGTGTTGGTCATCAGCTGTCTGTCTACCTCTCGCTCATCCTCAATCCCATGAGAAATCCTATGGAATTTAACAGGCTTAAACAATAGCTTCCACAAAGATTAAATTGAGGCATTGCTCTAAAAAAAAACCCAACAAACAAAACAAACCCACAATGTATGAGAGTGATCTTTCTAAAGCTTCCTTTCAAAAATCTGTAGTGGGTTAATCCTTCTGCATTACATTAAATGTATGATTTAAATGATTCATAAACAAAGGTCAGGTCTGCCCTGGAAACTTTCCCTTGCACCACTTCCCTGCTTGGGAATATGGGTTTTCACCACATTTATGGACTAAAGCCCCACACTGTACTCTTGCCAACAGGCCAAGACAGACTTTTGGTGCCAAATCTTATGATGTTCTGTACAAAGAAATGTTTCCTTCATCTGTCCAAAAGGCAAAGGATCTGATAAACCCATTCCCTTTCCAGACCCTAATATATGAGGTGTAACCCTGGTGGGCCTGAAATGATCTTCACTCAAACTTTTATTTCCCCCTTTCTATTTTCTAAGTCACACTGGGCTCTTTTGCTTTTTCCTTCCTTTCTTCTAAACGAACAAACAACCCCCTCACCCCACACGTGCTCTGTTTGCAGATGCACAGCTTCCTAATTTTTCTCAAAAGCAAGAGTGAAACTTCGCAGCTGGAGCACAATGGGACGAGCAAGCCCTTGCTGCCCAAAAGATACAGAAAGCAGTCCAAAAAGGAATGTACTTTGAGCAAATCAGAAACCAGCACCTGGTTTCTGAACCACAGCAAGGCACTAAAATAAGTAAATGTGCATAAATTGAATCTTGAATGGACTTGGTGTTAAGCACACACTGAAGGACTTGGTTGGAGTTGATGACCTCTGATAAAAACCGGGGTGTAACAATCAGGTGGTTTTAACCCCCCACAAACACTCTGTGGTGGAAAAATACCTGGGCACTGGCTGCAGAACAGTCTCAGCAAGTCACGGTCGTTCTGATTACTCCTTCCAGGCTGGACAAGGTGGAAATCTTCAGGTGCAATCCCTCTTGGAAAGCATCGTGCTGTGCTTCGAAGCCTTCAGCCGGGGCCAGGATCCGGCGTGGGTGCATCCCTGGCAGCGCCTCCTCTTACCTGGCTGCCCGACCTGCTGCAGGGGAGGATTATTGTTTTGTCACTCCAACACTGGGGCTCCACTGAGGAATATTTTCCGTCTGCAAGGGGGAAAAAAAAAAGTCTCTGTGAGTCCCAGCCAGGCAGCTCAGACGGAGGGGAGCGATCCAAGGTGCCGGCTTTCCACACGCACACACTTCCCTCCGCAATACCCGGGAAGGGACGTTAATTATCCCGGGCTGTGGAGCTGCCCTTTCCCCCCTGTGTGCCAGGAGAGCGAGGATGGCACGGGCAGGGCATGAAAGGGATGTGAAACAACTCCTCTGTTGTACTCGCAGCATGTTTTTTTCCTCTTTACTCTGACGAAGCGGTAACTCTGCCCTTCCCGCATTCCCAGCATCACACACACGGGCTATATGGGTTACTGGAACTGCCTTGCCCGAAAGTTTTTCATTAACGTTTTACCGTGAAAAAATATACACATCAGCCACACAGGCATGTGGTTTCAATCCATTAAAACACTGATTCATGACGTGTTTAGCAAACATTTTCTCCTGCATCTGCAAACAATAGCTACTTCCAGACTTTCACTGGCCCGTGGTTGCTGCTGTTAACACATTGGTTTCCTTGAAACTAAAGAGGTGCCACTTTCCAAGTGGCAGCTGCCCCTCCAAATGGGTTTGTTCTCCTGCTTCCCAGCTGGGAGTATGGCCACCCCTGCCAGTTTGGAGGGGCTGATGCCTGAAAGAGGGAAAGTCACCACCTCCAGGGCTGCAGTGGATGAGAGGCTGCGAGAGCTCTGACAAGGGCCTCGGTCCATGTGAGATCCTTTAAAAATGAAGTAGAGGTAAACAAAAGGGAGCCTGTGGCCATGGTCAGGAACACACCTCTGCCCGTTTGGGGTAACTGAGCACTGGCAGCATCCCCGAGCAGGTCAGCCTTTCAGCCTTGGCATCCCCGAGCCGCTCTGTGTTTTGTCCCTGGAGCGGAGGTGACTCACCGGAGGTGCCTCAGGACCGGCTCAAATACCAGCTCCCAGCTGAACCTCTCAGGGCAGCTGTTCAAGCAACCTGCCACCAACAGAACCGTCCATTCCCTGAAAAACAACAGCAGCCTCCTCTTCGGGGCTGGTTTTCCGCAGGAGTGAGGTGGCTGAAGTGGCACAGCTGATGGCACAGGGACCGGGTGACCCCTGAGCCAAAGGCGGCAACATTCCTACAAATTCCATAAAAGCCTGAAGCCCCCCTTACTTGCACAGCACACACACCCACCCCCCAAAGCAGATTTTACTCACTCCTCCGAGGAGGCAGAATTACTCACAGGTGGTTCTTTTCAAAAATACATATGGGCTGAGGCCGAGAACATATGGTCTGGTGGCATATTAATAACAGAGAGCTGAGGTTCCCTGTTACTCACACAGTAAAAAGCAGATTGAGGGAAAGACACCTTTCCCGAGGAACTCCTGCTGCCCCGGCGTGCGTGAATCAGCCCTAACCAGGTCACCCTGTTCCCAAAGCCCTGCCTAAGAAAATCAGCCATTTATGGGTATGGAGAGATAAGGGGGTTTTTTATCCCTTGCGTAGAAGCTGGGGATAAACCCACAGACTTTCTCCTCCGTTGCTCCAGTATTAAAACACATTTTTGTGGGATACGTGTAACAAAGCCCTTGTAAGGTCTGGGGCAGGAGTTCTGGTCACTCTTTTCCTACAGTGATGCCCGATGCTGATGCTTGTGAACGATAAGGTTGCTCCACCACACTCCCTGTGGGTGCCAACCTGGTCATTCCTTACTCCGAATTCACTGACCTTCTTCCTCCCCCCTTAGTCACCTCTTCCTCTTCTTTCTACCCACAAAGGCAAAGATTTGTTCTAGGGGAAAGCATGATGACTCCGTAGGCATTTTCCTTGACCTTTTCTGTTCTTAATTGCCCATTATAAAGGAGAGCACCCGGCAGAGCAGCCCAGCTCCCCCCGTGGCACACACAACCTCAACCTCTGCCTCCCCAGTGCTCACTCACAGCTCTCAGAGGAGATCCGGGGTTCAAAACTGCTCAGCTGACCTGCCCCTGCTTTGCCCCGGTGACAGAGCAGCCTTGGAGCCCTGATTTATGGGAGAAAAGCAACCCCTCCCTCAGCGTCCTGCACGCAGCGCCGCCTCGCTCCGCCAGCAGGGAGGTTTTCCCAGCTCCGGGAGGATCTTGCTCTTATCTCCCCGGTCCTGGGAAAAGATCAAACACGCTGCAGCTGGGAGCTTAATCCAAACAAAGCCGTGGCTGGATGGAGATGCCTCGGCTCACGCCTCGCAGCTGGAGCTGAACTCATTCAGTGCGATGAAGCCCAGGGTGGCCTGTGGCTCTCCTGCAGGAGGGGTGAGTCCCTCTGGTAAGACCTTTCACTAGGGACAGGACCCAGCGACACCCACCTTCGGACCCACAGCGGAGAGATTTTTCCTGCAAACACACCCGGGATGGCACTTCTGCCAGTGAAACCAGCTCAGTTTTGATGCCACAAGAGCCCTGGTGCGCACTTGCCAAATTTATAAGCTGGATTAACTGCTTTGGAGCGAGGAAAGAGGATGGGGACTGAAGAGGATGCAGGAAACAATGCAGGCTTTATTTTGTCCTGGGTTAAGGGCAACGACTTGTTTCAGGTTGCAACATAAGGCAGGAAGAAAGTAAAGGAGCTGTGAGCTGGTGTTTGCTGCGGAGAACCCCAGGGACACTCAGACCAACCGAACCAGAAAAGAAAGAGGCCACAGCTCCGGAAACAGCCTCAGAAACAGGGGGAGAAGTGCCCCTCTCATTGCTGAAATGTTGTACCAGTATCACCCACTTCAGCTAAATGTGCCTACGCAGCCAGTTAGATTTCCCTAAAATTAAAGTTATTTGGAAATCACCGCCTAAAAGGGAAAGCATAACCCCCTCCCCTGCCCAGCATCCTCTCTAAGGGTCTGTGTTTCCAGGGCCCTGGAGTGCTCCCTGGAGGCTGCTGGCTGGGCTGGCCTTTGGGAGGGCAAAGCACAGCACCCTCCCCCCTGTTTGATCCCCCTATGGAAACCTCAGGGTGAAAATCCAGCTGGATAAAATGGGTGTGTAACCCCCCCAGCAGCGGTGAAACAGGCACACGGGAGATGGGCTTTTATCGCGAATCCACCACAGCTGAATTTTCCAGCTCAGGGTGCTCCTTCTCTGCTGGGCCTTAAATTCCTCAGCCTGAAAGAACTCTGGAGAGCCAGGGAAGGTGTGGAATCAATATACACAAACTCAATGGCCCTGAGCCCCAGGGGCTGAGGCTTTAGTTTGCTGCACTTCATGCAGAATGAAAGACCCCCTCTATTCGACTCCAGGCGAGCCTGCAGACAGACCTTTCACCTTCCACCTTTGCTAATTCATCTTCTCTTTGCCTTAATGGGACAACAAATTCAGCTTTTTGTCCCCAGAATAGCTGTAATCACGGCAGGAGAGGGGGAGGCAGAAGCCCTGCTGTGTTCTGCAGGCAGCAGGGAGGGCAATCTCTACCCCAGAAGCTCAGGCAGGATATTTTATGCCGATATTAAATTTCCTTCCAGCTCAAAAGGTGCCACAGGACCTCCACACTTGTGCTCTGAGCCAGCCATGAGCTGGAACACACCAGGACTCCAATGAGTTTTGAAGGAGAGCTGTATTCAGTACTGCTCTGGCTTCCTATTAATTCCTTTATTTCACTTGTACGAGTGGCTCAGCTTTAAAAAACTTTATGTTTGTTACGATGAACTGTGAGCGGGAAAATGATGGTCAGAGAGGGAACCAACAGAGAAGTCTTTGGGGAAGATTTTAGAGCCTCTTCCAGTACCTACAGGGACCCCAAGAGAGCTGGAGAGGGACTTTGGACAAGGCCTGGAATGACAGGACAAGTGGGAATGGCTTCCCACTGCCAGAGAGCAGCGTTAGATGGGATATTGGGAAGGAATTCTTCCCTGGGAGGGTGGGCAGGCCCTGGCACAGGTTGCCCAGAGAAGCTGTGGCTGCCCCT
>JAWMRA010000005.1:24841448-24854740 GCA_035584735.1 Pseudotriccus pelzelni | reverse complement strand
GCTCCCCAGGGCAGTGGGCACAGCCCCAAGGCTGCCAGAGCTCCAGGAGGGTTTGGACAACGCTCTGGGGGACAGGGGGGGATTGTTGGGGTGTCAGTACAGGGACAGGAGCTGGACTGGATGGCCCTTGTGGATCCCTTTCCAGCTAAGGATATTCTGTGATTCTAAGAAAAAATTCAAGCCTAGCACTTGAGCTTACAGACAGAATTTAGGGAATCGGTGATCTCATCCATCTTCCTTTCTCTGGCACTAATTACGGCAGTGTTATCAAATGGACATAAAGGGTGAATTTTGGGGTTGCAATGGCTGGAGAGCTGAACAGAAGGAAAGGGAAGTGTAATTTCTCCGGGCCACCAAAGCCTGTCTGATATCACAGAATCACAGAACTGAGTTGGAAGGGACCCACAGGGATCATCAAATCCAACTCTTAAGGAAATGGCCCATACTGGGACTGAACCTGCAACCCTGGCATTATCAACACCATACTCCCACCAACTGAGCCTATGTTTCCTGAGTCCTTCTCTGTTGCCCATATCTTTCCAAACTTTCTTGGGTTTGTTTTCTTTAATAACCCCAAAAGACAAACTGTTGGGGCAACTTCTCCCCCTTGTCTAGTAATTACACTTGCTTTCTGATAAAAGTTCCTTCCTTTCTGATTTCCGCCTTTCTTTGTTTACTGTACACATTGCTAACACGATATTTGGGTGGTCTCAAACCATTTTGTTTGGATTAATCTTTAACTTTTGCTGCCATCTGTAAACAATTTTATGGAATGGGCTGAGCTGGACTTCTGTTACTCTGGATAACTTGGATCTCACTACAACAAAGCCATGAGCAAGTAGCCTAATTTATCAATGTCTCCTGAGGTAAAACAAGGACAAGTAAGGAACCAGGAATGCAGATCTGTTAGTGCAGGCAAGTGGTCAGAGGACACAGCAAAGAATTCCACATGGATTACTACCAACAACCCAAGAGCCTGTGCACAAGCCTCCTTCACCAGCCAAAGAGCTGCTGAGACTGTCCCAGGCTCACTGGAATGGCTCCAACATGCAGATTTGGCCACAAGGGAAAGAGGCTCATCTGTCTGATTCCTTAATTCAGCTCAGACACTGGCTGATCCTTCCATGGATCACTGGGAGACACCAGCAGACACCGCCGTCACTACAGTGTGCCTGTGCCCAGCCCTACCATTCCTACCATTCCCTGCTTCATGGATACAGATGGAGGGACCTTGGACACCAGAAAGCACCAGCACAGCCCATGGCAGTACTGGCACTTCAGTGGGGAAAAATCCAAGGATAATCAGCTGCTTGTCTACTCCCTTGTTCTGGACCACACGAAAATAACGAGGGAGAACTCCACCCCTGCTCCACACTGCACACAGGACAGTCCCAGCTCCTCGCTCTCCTAAGGCTGTCAGCTCAATGTTTCACAAGCATTTAGCTGTGCTTTCTCATGGTCAGGAATATCTGGAGAGGTTTTAGATCCAAAACACGGTGAGCAACGAGCCCTTGTAGGCACACCCAAAGACTTATCGTCATCTGTATCCTGCTGACAGCCCAGAACTCATATGAACCACAGACAATGCTCCTCCAAGCATAAATGTGAAGTGCACAAGAAAACCAGTTTATATATCTCTAATCATGCCAAGGTGATGTGGGTCTCTGGGCAGCACCACAGTACAAACAGAACAGGATCTTTCATCCCGGCCCCCTGAGATTGCACACAAGCACCCTGGGAACAGGAGCTGTGCAGGGATGTATCCTTGGGAAATAGGGTTTCAAGACCCAGCACAAGAAGTCATCAGGCAGGACAGTGCAACACCTTCTGAGTGATCCTGAGGCAATCAGAAGTCACACACCCTTCCACAATCCTGAAAGCATAGAGGCAATTTCATTTCTCTTTCTTTTTCATCAAACACTGTTACCTTGGAGAGAAGGGAGATATGAGCTGCATTTCTCTGGCCCAGGTAATGATGGGGGGTGGCAAACTCTTCACCTCGCAGGGAAGTATGACATCTTCCCCTGCAGTCACTGAGACCTCAGTGGGTGCATTTCCCTGCTGGTCTCCAGGCCTGGACACTCTGGGTTTCACTGTAACATGGGACACATTAAGAAGCTGCAATGAATAAACACATCTGCGCAAATGTAACACCACCCAATTTGACTTCAGAGCAAACGTCTACTTTTTTATCAGGTATAAAGCATTACAATCCTATTTTTAATGACTTGTCTGCAGCAGAGATAAATCACTGCAGTGCTGATGTAGCTCAGGCACGGGCTGATGCCTCCATGCAATTCCACAAACACCAGAAAGACTGGAGTATCCACTCAAAAAGCTGGCTAGAACAGATACATGTGCTGAGCTCTGTGTTGCACAGGTAGTTTGCAACCACTCCCTGAACTCTTACACTGCAGCACCAGTAACTACAAGCTCTAACAGCCTCACAGTGCTCACCTACACCTAAACCAAAGTTTTAATAATACTGAGAGATGGCAGGAACCTTTGGGACTGGTGGGATTAATGGTTCTTCATTCTTCTATCAGTGGGAAATCCTGTTCCTACACAGATGCTTCTTATCCACTTCCATAAAAGATGAAATTATGTCCAACTAACTAGAGATGAATTTAAACCCCACTTGCACTGTGGGTGTGTCGTTCCCAACCCACCTGAGGGGGTTTTCCCACCCAAAGCAAACACAAGGGGGGCCCTGAGGACACTGTGGCTGAGTGCAGGTCCCTACCATAGACAGTGAGCTGGACCTTGCGTGTGGCGTGGCCGGCGGCGTTGGTGGCACTGCACGTGTACTCCCCGCTGTCCTCACCCCCGGGGGACACCACGGACAGGCTGCCGTCTGAGCCTGCTGAGAACCTCACGTTGCTGGGAAGGATCACTTCTCCTTTCTGGAGAAAATCATTTTATATTAACTCAGAAACTTGGCCCTGAAATTCCATTTATACAAACTGAGTCACTTCTACTAACTCGTGGCAGCCCTTGAGTGTCACTTTCTGAGCAGTAATAAGAGCAGAAACACAGAGATTCTTATGCAGAAAACTTGTTACCTTTTACAGACCACAATTCTTAAATGAAAATAATAAAAAAAAAAATCAGGATTTCAACTGAGTTAATTTTGCCACTGATTTCTGATGTCAAAATGGATCTTGTATACATTATATAAACTGTCAGTCAGCAGATTCTTCCTTGTCTGCACCGAATGTTATTAAGTGATAATTAAGAAAAAACACTCCTCCCATGTTCTCTTCCCTCCCAAACCAACAGTTAACCATGTTCTATTCCTTCTTTAAAATGAAGCTGTTTCGCATGGTCCCAATCAGCTACATCTGCACAACTTCTGAGGCCCCACAGTGCCTTCACAGTCATGTCTCATGTGAGCTGGAACACACCCCAAATAACTGTTACTACCAGAAATCATCCTGTTCAAATAGGGGGGAAAAAAGAGCCTGACTTTCACAGAAATTCCATGGAAGACTGAGGTCCTCCTCTTTGTCAATGGTATGGCTGAAAAGTGACAGGATGCCATTATTAAATATACTTTCCTCAGAGGAAAAAGTCATCTTAAAGCTCCAAGAGAAAAATGAACTCTCAATCTGTGGCAGGCTGCCTAAATCTCAAATTATCAGCTCCCAACAGGAACAATTTCTGAAGTGTTAAAAACACCAAGATACAGCCCTTCCAAAGAAGAGAACACTGAGCTAGGGCAGGAGCACAGCCAAAAGCTCTGCTCTGAGAAGCAAAAGCAGTTCTGAACAGAGTTTTCCAGGTCCCTCACAACTGACACTTTGGGCCATGTTCCTTGAATACAGTTTATATGCCAACTAAGTGATGTGTTCAGTTTATCTTTCACCATGAACCAGCTCAAAGGTGAGGAATTACCTTGGACCAGGCAATGGATGGCTTGGGAACTCCACTTGCTTTGCAGGGCAGTGTTACTGGGATTCCTTCAATGGTGCTGAATATCTGCTGCCCGTGCTGAATGACAGGCAGGACTACAAATAAATGCAAATATTGAAGACTTGCACAAGACATTTCAGGCCATGGCAGAGCTATTACAAAATCATCCTTATATTCAGTTATTACTTCCTATGGGCAGCAGGGTTTGGGACTGTTCAGCCTCTTTCTACAACCCTAACAGGGACAAGGAGCAGCCTCTCTCCCTTCCACTCTCCAGCCTTTTGGGACAGAATAAATCCCTGTTCACTACAAAGCATGAAAACCACAGGCTGATCACTGCATTAGGTACATGCAGTCTTAACTTGACTGAAGTATTTCACTGACTGCAATTACTTCAGTAAGGCTTTGTCACATTAACCTCTGACAACACTTCAGGTTTCACTTCCCAAAATCAGTAACAAGAGATAAGAATTCCAGCTCCCTTGGCTCAACTGAGCTGCCTTTGAACTAACAACAGAAAAATAAGATCAGATTTAAGGCTACACTACCAAAACCCAGAAATATCTAAACACATACAAAGGTGTTTCTTTTTGTTCTCAAGTTCTGAAATATTCAAAAAACTGGTGTTGACAAGGAAGACCTTATGAGTACTTGCCTGTATTAAAGATTTACAGCTATTCTTAACATAAAACGATGTTCCAGAATCTTCAGTGAAGCTTAAAATAAAACTCCCATGATTAATTTAACATGTGAGCAAAATTAACATGTGAGAAGCCATGAAGTGCTTGTGGCCTCACAGACTTAACACAAATATCTTCAGCTGAAAAACAGACGAGTTACTCCACAGTACTACCACTTTGTCTTGCTGTCAGTGCAATTTCTAGTATGTTATAATTAAAGAGAAAAAAAAAGGGGGAGGAGCATGAGTATGACACCAAAAACAACAAACAAATTATGAGTCTTGCCAAAACTCATAACTCATTTTCTTTCATTCTACTTGTCCCAGGAGCTGTGCTTCCTTACACCAGTTCTGAACCACTCAGACAGCACTTTTCATGAGTTTCCAATGAAGTCCCACTTGCTAATAAAGATGAAGAATGCACAACCCAGCCTTTGGAGGTGTTTAAAAGCAAGGATGTTTTATGATCACAAAATAGCGTTGTTTGATTTTACTTTAAAAACAATATGATGGCTCAGCTCTTCCCTGTGCAGTGGAACTTCCCCCCATGTTACCTTACAAAGCAACACCAATACAGATGAGGAATCAGTGTCACTGCCCAGCTCTGGTGACGCTGCTGCTGGTGAGCGTCACACCTTGCTCTCGCTCACCCCAGAAGCAGAGGACTGTTCCTTACCATGGACATTGACAGCAGTGGTTTTGTTGCTGGTCCCAGCCACGCTGGAGGCCACGCAGGTGTAATCCCCTCCATCCTGCAGCCGAACCCTTTCCAGGTGCAGGCTCCCATCGCTCCAGATGCTCACGTACGGGTTGGGCACCAGCTGCCAAAAGAGGGATGGAACGTTTTACTGGCAAAAATACTTGGGACAATAACTATTTTGGGATGCAGTGTGCCTTCACTTGATTATTTCACAATCATAAAACTTCTGTGTTCCTGGAGAATTTTACTAGAGCTTTTCCTATTTCCATCTTTCAGGAAAAGCTGATTTTAATGAAGAATTTTGGTAGCACCTCGTATTTATTGCTGGAGTGAGATTAAGATCTGCAAGAGCAACTCTGCTCTGCCACAGTACATCCAGAGCTGCCACTCGTGCTTTTAACGAAGCAGAACCAAACTCAGCTGAATTATTTGAGTTGGTTATTCCAGTAATTCAGTTTGGTTACAGATCAGCTCTTGATGAGTGCAATGACTTGTTCTTCCACAGGCAGATCATTTCTCTTTACAGTTATCAAAACCTTCCAAATGAAGAGATCAGCCCTGCAGCAAACCATTGGGAAGGACAATTACAACTTCCACCAAAGAGTAACTCTTTAAGAGTTCTATATCCTACAGGAATATCAGAGATCCCTGAGCTCGGCAGCACAGCCTGGGCTCACAGGAGAGTTGTTAGAAAGCAAAGCTGCTCCAGTCACACTCAGATGAAGAATTCTTCTCTAAATACAACTCGCTCCAACACTTTCCTTGGAGTGCAGCTTTTCCCACCAGCTAACAATGATAGAAAACCAGCCCTACTACACAGAGGAATTAGCAACTCAACAAGGAGGACCCTGCCAGTACTGCCCTCCCTCCTTGCACTCACACAGCCTGAGGAAAAGCCAATGGTTCCCAGAGGCACCAAAACTGAGAACTCCAGTAAGGGCCAGGTAGTGCCAGGTTCTGGCACAATCAATTTAGTTCCAGCTGTGGAAAAAGGACTTTAGGGACAAATCAAAATAAAAAGCAGCTCCACAGGGATGTGAAGTCAGTAATTTCACTACTGAAGAAATCAGGTTTCATGTAGACAACTAACCCAGGTGGGGTGTCTACATCACCTTTCTGGAATCTCCAAATTGGTTGGGTTGGAATGGACCTTGAAGATCATGTAGTTCTGTGTGCAGGAGCAGTAAACTGGCAATGGTTTGCTCCCAAGGGGAAAGAAAGCACCCTCATTATTCATGCTCTGAGTAGAGCACCACGAGGAAAGGAGCACATGGAACAGAGATACTGGCATTTATCTCATCCCATCAGCAACAGGAATGGTCATGATGTTAAAACATTGAAAAAACTAAAGAAATTTTCAGGTATGTTTATTTAAATTTAAAAAAACCCCAAACAACACCACGCACAAAAAAACCCCACAAAATGAAACAAAACAAAACTCTAGGGAAAATAAAAGCTTTTTAATTGCCACAGTTTAATTTCTGGTAGGTGTATCCCAAGGAGCATTCCCATATTCAGAGCCCAAGGCTGAAAAAACCTGCATAAATGGAAGTAAAATAGAAGATAAAAGAAAATTCACCAATACTTTGGTTCACAGTTCTTTTCCAGACCTTCACATCTCCTGTTCCCTCATCTGTGCTTCAGGACCAGAACTCCCCAGCATGGGCAGTGAACACACGAACTTTTGTAAATCAAACCAAGCTGATATTGTGCCTTGAAACGTCAGTTGGAGCTTTTCCGTGCCAATAAATCTCACAAGAAACAAAGCAGTCTTACCACCACACTGTTTTTAATCCACCTCCTGTCTGGAATGGGGTTCCCAGCAAGCAGAACACATGGCAAAGTGAGCTGCTGGCCCTCAATGACATTGGCTGTGGCTGGGCTTGCTCCAATCAGAGGTGTGACTTGAACAAAAGGAAGAACGAGTAGAAATTATTAGGAGTTTTTATATTTCCACATAAAGTATTAAATGAAATCAGTATTACAATAAAGGCAGGGAAAAAAGGGAAACCAATGTAGGGGTGGGGTAGCACAGGAGAGAAGGGAAGCTGGAGAAATACATGTAGAGGGATCCTTTGCTGAAACTGGATTCAGTCAAGGGTTTCCCTGAGAACTCATGTTCCCCAACACCAACTTGATTTTTCCTTACTGGGGCAAAATACTGAAGAACAAAAGTAGCAGGTTTGGAGAGGACAAAAAAAAAAGTGCTCATTTCTTTGGGCATAAAATTATGAAGGATTAGAACAGAGGTGACAGCCTAGCAGAAAATCTGGGATGATCTTTAAGGTTCCTTCCAACCCAAGCCATTCCAGGATTCTATGATTCTATTGTCATTTCTTGTCTTGTTGGATCACAAAGGTTCCGTCACAGTTATCCCAACACTGGCACAAGCACATTCATTGCTGCCTTTTTTGGTTTTTTTTTTGAAAGACGGCAGAAGCCCCATCATTACCATCCATCATTACAGTGACTTTTCATTCCTCAATATATTTCCTTAGGAACAAGAAGCAGAAGACAGGACAAATCCTGTTTAGGGTCTGTGTTACACATGCAGGTGGAACTAATTCCAACCAGTGCAGCCAGTCAAAAGACAATGTTCTAACACGCAAAATCCACTGAAATCAATTATAATAGTCCATGTAAATGCTTTCTAATTCCTGGTGTGTGGATGACATGGAAGTACAGCACACAGACAGGTCAGCAGGGATGGACATAACCCCCAGCCCCCCCAGCTCCCACAGACATCCCCACTCTCACCCAGTCCTGTCACTGTGACCGTGGCGGGGCGGGACTGGATCCTCCCAAACTGGTTCTCAGCCTCACAGATGTAAATCCCCTCATCACTGACCCACAGATCTAGAGGGGGAAAGAGAGATTTGAGTGAGTCCATCAGTTATACGTGGTAGTACATTACATCTCCACACTACCCTAGAGTGCCCTGACTAGGGAATATGGCCCAGTACACACTGCAGTGTCTCTGCATTTGAATAGACACCCACAAAATACTCCCTGTGTGCACAGCAGAGAGGAGCTGCTTTACTTCACCTCACACTGGCTAGAAAGGAATTAAAAAGCTAATCAAGAAAACAGAATAACATCATAGCGTAAGGGTGACTGAAATGCTGCCAAATAATCAAAATCACAAAGACACTTGCAGAGTTTTTTGTTACTACCCAAATTAAGACTGGTCTAAAATATTGAGTTCAGAACCAATTCTCTCCAAAAACCCAAACAAACAAAACCAAAAATGTAAACCCCAAACAAAAACAAAACCACAAAACCAACCAACCAAAAACACAAAAAAATCCCAGCTCTCAAAAAAACCCAATTCTCTCCAAAAAATACCAAAAATGAATATCCATAACCCCCAGATAGTTAAACAAAGATATAATAACTTCCATGAAGAGCGAAGAGTGAACACAATGGATATCACAAACTCATGGGAGAATGAACTGCATGTCAACATGAAGTCAGTATCAGAAACACAACCTGGGGTGCAAATGCAGCATTTTTACCAAGTTAACAGTGACACAAAGTTGTGCAGTAACTCCAGTGCACTGACATGTCCCATTCCTTCAAGGAGGTTTTGTGTCCAAGCTCAGGGTACCTACTGTGAATGGCCAGAGCCCCTGTCCTCAGCAGGCTGGTGGCACTGGAGGTGAAGGGCCTGGAGAACAGGGGAGCCCCATCCAGCCTCCTCCAGGTGACCCTGGGCTCCGGATAACCCTGCACGTAGCAGGGCAGGGTCAGGTTGGAGCCCAGGTCTGCGGATTCATCGCTGGGTTCCTGCGTGAAAACGGGGGGCGCTGGGGAAAAACACACACAAGGTGACTTGGGGTTCAACACAACCTTCACATCTTCTCACACCACTGGTGACCTCAATTCATGGCCCATCATGCACAATTACTCTGACATTTCCAACTCTCGGAACACCTAGAGCAGCCCTGCACGCTCTGTTCTTCCACTGGGAGCTCAGAAATGGGATAAACATCCCAAACAAATGAAGACAGAGCCAACCCCATCACACAGCCCTGCATACTCAAGTGTTAGGGTTGTTAAATTCTCCTCTCCTCATTGCTTCAGAAGGTGCATGTCCCTGACAGGAACACTGAACAGGCCACAAGCAGATGGAAAGAATTAGGAAAAAAGGAGAGAAAAGGCTGAGTTACAACAGCCTCTCACAGTAATTCAAGTTTGTATAATAAATTCTCTATATGCAAATTTTTTTAGGTTGAGGTTTGAACAGTTTCCTCCTCCTCTGCCGTTCTCTTCCTTCCCATTAACTTTATGCTTTGCAAAAGAATACAGGAGTGGGCTGGAACAAAATGATCTTTAAGGTCCCTTCCAACCCAAACCAGTCTAAATTCTAAGCTGGAGTCCAAATGGGACAAGGAAACAAGTTAGTCACCGCCCCCAAAAGGTGTTCCCAGCACACACCCAGGTTTATAGGTATTTGTGAGAAAGGCTCAGAGAACCAGGGCACTACTTACTGCCCAGTGCAGAAAGTGGCCTTAGAGTATTCCCCAGCCAGTTCCAGGCTACTCACAGCCAACATCCAGAGTTATCTTGCCAGAGGCTCTCCCTGCAGCGTTGGAGGCCACACAGGTGTAGTCACCAGCATCGAGGTCCTGCGTTTCCTGGATCCTCAAAAGACCCCGGTGAGGATCAATAATGAGAAATGCTGATGCCCTCAACTCTAAGTCACCTAAGTGCAGACAGAAAAAGGCAGTAAAACCGTGTATATCGACATCAGAGCTGTATTTACCAAAGTTATTCCAACAACAGAGTGCCCAGGTTTGAGATGGGTCACAACATGGCTGTATGAATTCAGCAGATGAGAACTCCTGAATCCCACTCAGCTGAGTGGAAAAAATCCTCACCACATTAGATACATCCTTTTTTATTGATTGGTTCCACAAGGGAAAAAACAAACCCAAGTAGATCTGGGCAGAGATCAGCATTAGGGCAGTGTGTCAGGCTGTATTTCTCCCTCTCCAGTTGGAGGCTACATGAAAACAGGACATCAGAGGCTACAGAAAAAGGTTTTGTGATT
Source organism: Pseudotriccus pelzelni (assembly GCA_035584735.1). Lineage (NCBI taxonomy): Eukaryota > Metazoa > Chordata > Aves > Passeriformes > Tyrannidae > Pseudotriccus > Pseudotriccus pelzelni. The sequence goes on along the minus strand of JAWMRA010000005.1, from coordinate 24,844,396 downwards.
CTTGCAGCATATAACTTAAACATTTTCTGACAGAAGAGTGAGCCTTATTTAAGCAGGCAAGAGGCTCAGCTTTTTTTTCCCCTTTAATTAACTATGCTACCAAAAAAAATTAATTGTATTCAAATAGGAGCAGGAATTTGTGCCCTAGAGGCCAGTGCCATTTATTCTAGCTTTACAGTGTTTCACACGTCTGTCACTGGTTGAATACTACAAAAAGCTTCTGAGAGACATTAAGTCACTTCCAGATCATTGTTCTAAATATTGCTGCTAAATAAATAAACCAAACACCAAGCAATAAGCACACCTTTAAACCATTTAACTTGGGGGGCTGGGATTCCAGTTGTTTTACATTCCATAACAGTCGTGTCTCCAAGACCAACCAGAATTTCACTCTGAACTATGGTCAATGTTGGACCCTCTAAAAAAGAAAGAAGATTAAAAAAAATAGTTTTTTCTAAGATATAAACAAACAATTACTCTTATTTTATCTTTTTATATAGAAGAATAATTGCATTAAAAGTCATTTAAGGTGACAGATAAACTCGAGGAAACTTGGAAAAGTAAAGTCTGCCCCAGAGCATCTGAATCACACAGAAAATATGCAGGGACTGTATGGAAAGAATCAGGAAAGCTTCATTAGGTAGGAAGTAGAAACATTAAGAGTCACTCTCCTTCTCCAGCCAGATGTTGGTCATCAAACATTTTAATAGTCTTCTATTAATATATTAATACAATATTTAGATACAGAAACACAATTCCATTTCCAAAGACCTACTCAGGTTCCCACGCCTATCCCACAGTAAACCCACTTTTTTAACCTTAGAAACAGCAGAAGAACATCAAGCCCAAATACCCCCTAACAATGCCAGTCAGGCTGGAACAGAAACCAAAAGGGACATTTGCGAGCTGTTCCACATACTTTCCGAAATTTCTAACACTGGGTTTTCTGCCCAGTTCTACTCATTTCAGTAGTCCCTAATGATATATTGGTTTGCCTTTTTAATTTCACTGTGTTGTTTCCTTCACTCACCAATGTACGTGAGGGTGGATGTCTGTTTGTCTGTCCCAGCTGAGTTACTTGCCAAGCAGCCATAAATTCCTGCATCTTCGGAAACTGCCTTTCTTATGATTAAGGTGCCTTCTGGGGTCAGTCTATACCTGGGAACACACAGGGGAACAACCAAAATGATTAAAAAAAGAGCAATAGTTATATCCACACTTCAAGCAGTCACAGCAGCAAGACCAGATAGTTTATAAAGAGGTATTGCTGGGGTTTTTTTCTCATGATAAATAACAATATCTTCCAAGGAACAGCATTACATTTTGTGAAAAGCATTTATTTTGTAAAGAAAAAAAAACCTTCTGAGGAAGAGAACTAAAGTGTTTCTATTTTAGAGATGAGGTAACTGCAATTAAAGAGTTATTAGAAGTGAAGGTGGAGGAAATAATCAGAATATTTTGGCATACTCAAAATTTCCTTCTCACACAGGAAATGAAAAGCAATAGAGAAAACTCTAACTCCCACCTGCTCGAGCCAACGATAAACATGTCATTGTGTGTCCATACAACTGTTGGCTTTGGATGACCCGTTGCAGAACACCTCATAGACACCTCAGAGCCTTCTGTAAAAGTCTGGTTCTTGGGGGAAATGACAAGCCGAGGCGGTTCTAGCAAAAGAAATCAAACCCAGCAATTAAAAAGGCCTGCTCAGAGAACACAGATTACAATAACCACTTTATACCCATTCCCAAGAAGTGACAAAGCAATCCCATGAGGGCAGAGCCCACTCGTTTCCTCCCTTCCCCCGACACAGTCCACCAAACCCCCAGCATAAAACACCTTTATAACACTGTAAGTCAGGGCTCAGGTGTGCTGGACCTACCTGAGATAGGATAAAAAAAAGCAACAACAGAGACAATGTCAACAAATATAACCTGGTCTGGTGAAGGTGTCCCTGCCCATGGCAGGGGAGTGGAACTGGGTGGTCTTCAAAGGTTCCTTCCAACTCAAAACATTCTGTGGTCCTACGATCCTTAGACAGATTTCCTCAGTACAAAGTGACTCCCAAAGCCATTCCCTGTGGCAACAGCCACTCGTCCTACGGTACGTGTGATCTGTCTTAGTTATAGCGGCAAGAAAGAGATCCATCTCTGTAGATAAAAACTAAGCAGAGGAACAAAACTGGCTCCTATGAGATGAGTAGTATCAATCTGCCTTTGGAGCTTTGCCTTTTGCTAATCACACTGTATTGAGCTGAATTCCTCTGGGGCTGATCATTCCTGTAGCAACCACAGGAGGAAAAGCCTGAGCCTGTCCTTTGGGAGAGTCAAAGCACTTGTAACTGTCATGGTTTGGTTTGTTCTTGGAATTTTACCTTTCCCCTGCCCACTGTGTGTGGGGGGAGGGGGAATTAGGTATCCAGGCAACTGATGTTCCCCGGACAGGAGAACCAGCAGAGCTGCACTGATATGCTAATGCCTCATTTTGTCTCCAGGGAAACGGGAGGATTTTGTAAAGCTGGGAGGAGGTCTAGAGGTATGCGGGAGCTGGTGAGGGTGGCCAGAGCTGCTGGTGCGGGGAGCTACAGGGAGTGGTCCGGACGCTCTCTCTTCGTAGCTGTGCTGTTGGCACAGCTGGAGTCTCTTGCTTGAATTCCCATCGAAAGGAGACGGAACACCATATCACTCTGCATTGCAGCCAGTGGGAAAGAGTGAGTTTTCCAGCGTTTTGGGAGCCGAGGACCATCTTTTCCCCTTCCTCTTTCCCCTTTCGGTGGGAGGGAAGGACGGCCATTGTCCTTTTCCCCCGGCACTTGGGAGGTCCCCACGTGGCGACTGCCAGCGATCCAACAGCACCCCCTGCCGACTGACTCCAACAACTGCAGGCCCCACATCTCCAGCGCTTCAACAGCACCTCCTGCTGACTGTGGCTATAATTGCCCCAAAGGG
>JAWMRA010000005.1:24819178-24841348 GCA_035584735.1 Pseudotriccus pelzelni | reverse complement strand
CCCTCAGCCCCTCCTGCTGCTCCAGCCCCTTCCCAGCTCCGTTCCCTTCCCTGCACACGCTCCAGCCCCTCAAGGTCCTTCTTGTCTGAGGGGCCCAAACTGCCCCAGGGTTTGAGGTGTGGCCTCACCAGTGCCCAGCACAGGGAGAAAATAAGACTTTAGGAGCTCCAACTATCCGCTTCTATCCCCAAGAATAGCTGTCCTGTCCACGGAGAAGGGGATTTGGGAAAGGGGGATTATGCACCTTAAGCTTTTTCAGCTGCTCTAACTTTCCCTTTGGCTTAGCCGGAGCTGAGCCTCATGGATGCATCCAACAGTTTCACTTAGCAGGGCGTCAATTAGCTGATTGAGGTGATTAAATTAAGTGACAGGTGATTAAATTAAGTGATAGTGTTGTCTTTTGCAGCGTGGGAGGAACCCACATCTGGAGGGAACTGCAGTTTGAGGAGCCTGCTTGCCCTCAGCTTCCCGTGAGCTGAGTTTACTTCAGGAAAATCCCAAGGCACTTCTCAAATCCCGAATTTTAGCCTCACTCTCTGCGGATCAGCAAAATGGGGCTGGAACTACAATTAGTCCCTGGGCCGTTCACAGGGAAGGTTTAGGTGAGTGTCTGTTGTTGGTCTTCGTAGCGCTCTGAGAAACCCAAAACTGAGTTGGCACGACCCTATTTGATCCCGTGGACAAGGAGGCGAGGTGGATTTCCAGCTCTTTCCAGGGGCAGTGTTTTATTCTACACCTGCACACGGAGCGTGGTGGTGATACGATGCTGGTGCATCCTCTGGTGATTCCTCCGTCCGAAGCCGCCCCGAAACGTGCCGTTCTTGCACCGCCCGGCCGCCGATCGCCTTGGGAAAGGTCTCCTTTGCCAGAAGATGGCACTGGTTCTCCACGGAGCCGCTCGTGGGAGTAGGTGCATCCCATCCCATCCCAGGCGCTTGAGCCCCTCGGCTTGGGACACGCTCCTTCCCGGTGAGCCTGCAGGTTGCTGCCTCCTCGGGAGCACAAGGGCAGCTTTTATCCCCACCTGACCAGCTTCCAGATCCTGGAGATCCACCTCTCTTCCTACGTGAGGAGTGCAGCCCGTGCAGAGGGGATTCCTCACCTGTAAACCTACAAATACACTCGCCCTTTGATTCCCTTCCTCCCTCAGCTCGAAGCTTTGCTTTCTTAAGGAGAAAAAGCACCTAAACAAGTGTATTCAACGTGGCAAGGGCTATTTTATTTAATTGCTATTTATCTCTCCACTCACAGTCACACTGGAGATGTTCATCCGCCCATTCCAGCTTCCAGAATCCCACAGAGGTGATGGGAGAAGCGGGAAACCTGAGCCTGCTCCCCCCCCCCGGCAGGCGAGCAATTTTTGGGGTGATTTCAGCGCGATTTGGAGGTCGCCGTGCTCTGGGGAAGTTTAGTGGCCGATAGATGGGGCCATTCCCACACCTACCAGCCTGGGGTCCTGCAGGGCAGGTTGTCCCGGTGCCCACAGCGAGGTGGCTCCGGCTCCCTTGGGATGAAGGTTTCGGAAAGGCCGCCAGGAGGAAAGGTCAGTGAGAAAAGCCTTGACAGCGACCGGCAGACGGGCAGGAGCGAGTCTCCAACAAATCCCGTTCCTCCACTTCTTTCCCACGATAAAACCCTGCGGGTTCTCCCCCCACTCCCACCCCCCCCCCAAAAAAAAAACCCAAACCCTGAGGGCAGTGCTGGTTCCTCGGAGGAGAAGCAAAGTTTTCCCAGCCTGCCAGAGGAGGAGACTCCAGGAGGGAAGAGCACAGAGCTTTTCCCAACCTTTTCCACCCTGTTCTCGACCTTCCCAAAGCAGGACTTCTCTGTGCCTCGAGAGAATGAAGTTATTAATAACTTAGTGAGCCAGGGCACTTTGAAGAGGTCAGATGCCCTGACAGTCTGGATTCCCAGACTGATTTGGGGACACCAGTGGATCCATCAGAATGGCAGAAAAATCCAGCTTTCCCACATTTAAAAATGCAGGGAAGAGGGAGAACCTCTAGTTGCGGAGTTTCAGTTCCAACAATCTTTGTAATCCCTGGTGCCTTAAAACCTCGACGTGTAAAAAGCAAAATAAAAGTATTTATTTGTTTTTTAATAGCAGGAATTTTTCTGCTGATTAATTACCCTTAAATATGATGCAAAAAGGCCAAGTGGAAAAGAGGAGTGCTGTGTCTTGCTTTGGCCTGATTGGTACCATCCTGTGTGGGGATTTAATTGGACCATTGAGTTGTTACGTCCTGTGGGGAGAAACGAAAGCCCCAAAACCAAAATAAACCCCCTCAAACTTCAAAGAATTGCCCAGAAAACTTCAGTTTTAACCATGACCCACAAGGATTATCGAGTCCAGCTCCTGGCCCTGCACAGGACAACCCTAAAAATCCCACCACGGTTTGCTGAGGGAGAAAATACCCCAACTTTGCACCATGTGAAGGCTGTGTTATCCCAGTTTTTCTCTTCCAACAGTCCCAGTGGCCTTCACCTTCTCTCTTCTCTTCCAAAAACCCTCTTCCAAAACTCTAAGCTCCTCCTATTTTTTAATATATATTTTAATATATATTATATAAAAAATATAATTATATATTTTATACTATAATAGATATCATTTATGTTCTATATACTAGGCTATTGTTTCTGACCAAGACTACAAGGACACCTCCTTTCAGCATCAAGGCCACCCTCAGCAGGCAAAACCTTCATTCATCCTAAAACCATCTGCTGCTCTTGACTTGCCCCAGCACTTTCCAGTGCCAGGCTTTGCTGCAACTTGCAGGAAGCCCTTGAAAATCTGAGAATGGCTTTGCTTCAAGACAGGACCTGAAGGGAGGATGGACTTGGCCCAGCCTGCACCGAAAGCGCCAACGAGCCTTGGCCAACGCGCACGCACCTCGGGGGATTGAAGGCGAGCGGTTAAATCAGGTGGGAAATGCTTTTACCTGCCCAGCAGCAGAGGCCAGCGGGAACACGCTCTTGGAAGCCCCTGGAATGCCTTTTGGGGTTTTAATGGTAGAAAAGTAGAATTCCAGAATATCCTGAGCTGGGAGGGACCCCTAAGGATCGCCCAGCCCAACCCCTGGCCCTGCACAGACACCCCAGCAATCCCCCCCGTCCCTCAGAGTGTTGTTCCAAACCCTCCTGGAGCTCTGGCAGCCTTGGGGCTGTGCCCACTGCCCTGGGGAGCCTGGTCAATGCCAACCATCCTCTGGGGGAAGAAACTCTTCCGAATATCCAACCTAAACCCCTCCTGACACAGCTCTGTGCTGTTGCCTCAGGTCCTGCCCCCGGTCAGCAGGGATGGACACCTGCTCCTCTTCTTCCTCTCGTGAGGAAGAAGCTGTAGCTGAATGATTCGGGTTGGTGGGGACCTCAGGAGGTGCTGGTTGTGGGGACAAGAAACACTCGTTTGGCCTGGAGTTGGGATGTAGAAAGAATGTGGGAAGGGGGGGACAGAGAAGACCTGAGCTGATAAGAGGGTTAAGAAGGGGATTAAGAGAGGCTCTTGTGAGGTGATGGTGATGATCCTTGTGCTTTCCATCCACTGTTTGCCTGGGTCACTTTAACAACCAACACTGTGCTGCAGAAGCACAAAATCCCTCCAAATAACCCAAAAGGAGACCTGTGGCACAGGGCTGATGGTCCTTGGTGTGCTGTGCCTTGCCCATGTCCCACCCACACAAACCACGAGAATAAGAACTGTGACAGCAGTTTGCGTCCCTTCCACGCGTTTCCCTTTGCAGAGGGTACAGGACCTGCAAAGGGAGCGATATTTGGAAGCCTTTTGGATTAATGTGAGGCGTTTTTCTAGAATTCAACAAGCTGGTATGTTTTAATCGATCACGAACAGCACGTTCTCGTAGCGATGGGTGATTTTTAGCGACCTGGTGTTTGGGGGGAGCTGAGCTGGCATGAGGAAGCCTCTCAGGAGCGCCTGGAAGTCGGGGGGAAGGTTTGGGAGGCGATGCTTCGCTGGGCAGGCCCTGACCTGTGGCCTGCTGTGCGGGAAAGCTGACAATGATTTACAGGCCAGCAGTGGTTTGAGTGCCCACACACACACTCACAGCCCTGCAATGCCCTTGGATGTGGAGCTGCCGCTGCCCTCCATCCCCTGGGGTGCCCAGGCAGGGGACAGGCTTTTCCTTCCCAGTCCAGTGCCGTTGTCTGTGCCAGGGGAGGGGGAGCAGCAGATTTGATTCCCTCTTGCTCTGCCTTGAGCTTCAGGAACAGCCAAAACAGGGCAGAGGAGGGGAGGGCCCAGGGGTGGTGGAGATTCAGCTGTGGGGTGAACCCTGCCCACCACACATGAATTTTTAGACTCAATTTCACAGCATCACACTGAACCTGGAGCTCGGGTGTGCCAGGCTGGCCACGGCACTGCCCAAAGTTCACCCAAAATCCTGTGGCGATATCTGTGGCTCCACATCAAACAAGGGGGAGCCTCTCTGTGCCTGGCACAAAGCACATCCAGATACCTGCTGGTGTCCTCTCTCCAAAGAGGGTGGCTGCCCCAAATTGGCAGCCTAGAAATAGTCTGGAAATTAAGAGAGCCCAGCCAAAAAATACATATTCTCTCTCTCTCTCCCTCCCCCTACATACAAACAGACATACTCTGATCCTTTGCCCCAGCTAAAATAAAATAAAATAAAATAAAACAAAGCAAAACCAAATGTTCCCAAGCAAACCACCCAAGCTGTGACTCGTGCCCGTGGCCCAGTGTTGTGGCGTGGCTGTTTTAAAGCAGCACACAGAGAACGAGGCCTGAGCATCCAGCGCCTCCAGTGCGCTCAGCAGAACGTTCTCCCGCTGCCTCAGCCTTGGAAATTCATTCAGAAAAGCCAGGAGAGGAAGGACGGGAAAGGTAACGTGGAGATGAACTGGAAATTAGTGAGCAGGGCTCCCATGGCCTCCCTGGCAGGTTCGACAAGTGCAGAACCACAGCTGGCCCGTTTGGTGGCTCCTCCCAAGGTCGAATTTTGCTTCTCACCCCAGCTCAAAGCTGAGGGTATCAAGTGCATGTTATCCTGCCACTGAGTCCCAGAAACCTCGCAGGAAAAGGCTTTGCCGAGTCCAGAAAATCCAGGCAACGTTTCCTTACGTCTGGGTCGTTCCGTGTGGCTCGAGGGGCTCCGGGCACACGAGCGGGAGAAGAGCCAAGATCAGCTGAGTGATTGCCCACGTGTTTGGCGGTGGGGACAAGGGCCACGAGCCCCCTCACTGACATAGCCCAGGCTGTTCTGCCCCGTGCTGGAGGGAGCAGGAGACTCAAGAGAAACCCGAGCGTGGCTTCCTGAACCTCTCCACCGGTCCCCACGGGTCAGATCTCCGCTGATTACAGTGAAACCTTAAGTACCCACTCACATGGAGGCCCCCAAGCTCACTGGAGGTGTGTTCTCAGGCACCCACATCCGCCTGGCCTGCAGCACATGGAACTTTTGGACGTCTGCACTGGGGTGGGATGGCAGCTGGAGGCCGGTGGGGCAGCCCATGGAGCATTTTAGGCGGCAGGAAGAACCTGTGGTTAAACTCCATTGTCCCTCCAAGGTTTAGGCGTCCTAAGGTGCATCCAAATCCCACTTCCATGGCTCTTTCAAGGTGGAGGTTAATCCAAAGACTTCCTGTGGCCAGCAGAGCTTAAAGCCAGTGGGAAAGGAGAGGAAAAGAGCCAAACTGCTGAATATCTGGCAACTTGGACTTGGTTTTCCACCCTCTGTGTCGTTTTCTCGTCCAGAAGTGTCCGGGTTAGCCCTGAGTGAGCTGCCCCGGGCTGCTGCCAGTTTTGCCCTTGGCCACAGACCCACCAGCCCCAGAGCTCATGTGGAGCACTTAGGAGGTGGTAAAACAGGACCATTGGCTGCAGGAACGTTCAGGAGGGGAACCCCCGAGAATCGAAGTCAGTAGTTTCGTGTCAAGGTGGTTTTTGCAGCAATCACGTTGTCAGGAGTGACCACATCGTAAAGGAATGGAAATTTAAACCTCAGATGTAACTGGTCAGACTGGAAGAAGTTCCTGGGCATTTCATCTACTGCCTTATCCCTAGAAGTGCCCAAGACCAGGTTGGAGCAACCTGGGCTAGTGGAAGATGTCCCTGCCTATGGCGGGGAGTTGGAACTGGATGAGTCTTAAGGTTCCTTCCAGCCCAAGCCATTCTGGGATTCTGTGCTCTGTCACCCTGTCCCAAGACAGCACCACGTCTGCCAGGTCACCTCTGGGGCAGGACTGTGCCCTTAAGCACCTCCACGGGCAGCTGCTTCCAGGCTTTTTCTGGATTCCCAGTTACAAAACATCAGCCTGGCAACAGAGGCTTGAAATCAAAGCCATCAAAGCACAGGTGGCACAAAATCCCAGGGGCTGGAGAGTGTGTTGGCGCTGGATGGAGAGAACTGGGAGAAGACAGAGGGTACAAACAGGCAGGTGTGAACTGTGTGTAATTTGAAACCAACTTTTTGTGCCGGGGAGGTGTTTTGAGTGTCACTTTGCACCCCTCTCTTGTCAGCTTTGTCTTTTCTCCCCTGAGTAAAATGCTCTTTGCTGAACTGAACTCCTTCCCTTGGTGAGTTTTGTGGGTGTGCTCAGGTTCCTGGGGCTGGGCCAGCCTGGTGATTTTTGAGTGACCCTTTCAAACTGCAGCCCTGTCCCTGCTGCTGCCAGCCGGGCCTGCAGACAGGTCACACTAATGTTTAACTCCAGCCTGTGTCACTGCATTCACAGCCTGCGGTTGCTTCCCCTCTGGAAAAGAAGTTTGTTCCCTCTGCTCTCAGCAGGGCGGGTGGACACACTGACCCCGTCACCTCTCGCTTTCCCCCTACACCGAACGAGTCTGTTCCCCCACTGCCCTTCACAGATTGTCTTCTGAGGGCTCTTTCCATCTTAATTCCAGTGCTGGGGACCTCTCTGGAGGGGACACATCCTTCCTGGGAGCAGGGCAAGGCTTGGCTTTGCTAAGGAAGGACATGTGGATTCCTGTGCTGGGATGAGGATGGGGTTCTGAAACAGGTCAGATTCAGGACTAAGGGTGAGAGGGATCTGCCTTCTTGTCCCTGAGCAAAAGAAAGGGCATCTCTTTGTTGGCATTTGATATCTCTTTGATATTTGCTTTGTTTTGTTGTCCTTCCCCTGTAGGGTTGGATATTTTGGCCAAGGCCGTGGGATCGCCTTTATGATTGATGATTATTACGTGATTATGATGGTTCCAGGATTATTATATGTTATCACAATTGTTATGATTATGATTCATGATTACTGATGACTATGATACCAGATGATTATTACCATCTGGAGGACCTGGGCTGTGGGCACTGTCCCACAGGCTCCTCCAGGAGGGCAGATAGCTCTGGCATGAGGGCAAACGGAGGAGCTCATGCTTGGAACCAGGACAAAAAGGTCCACGTGGTGTTTAACTCCGTCTAATCCCTCAAGGAGAAATGACACGCTGCCCCCTTCTCCCTGTTTTCAGGATGTGAGTTAAGCCAATTTTCCCCCTGGGACAGGGACTCATTTCTACAGCTGATCCTCTTCTCTCACCTGGCGGCCACGACCTCTCCCCGTCATCCAGTGCAACATCCACTGCTCAACAACCCAAAAATCCCGGGAGTCTGTGCTGGTTGGTGCCTCTCCAGGTGGGAAGGGGACCTGCACTTCAAAGGTTACCCATCCATGCCCTGGAAGGCTGGAAGTACTTCCTAAGTGTCAAGTATCCTCCAGGGAGGAACAAACACTCCAAGTGTTTGCAGACCGTTCTCTCCCGTTGCCTCCTTCCCCCCTGGGTGATGACACGGAGTCAAGGCTGTTGTTCCTGGAGAGGACTTGAAGTGTGTTGACCCTGTCGAGTCACAAGCATGTCAAGGCTGCAGTGGGTGGTCCTGTGTCTGGTCTGTCAGCCCCGAGTGTCTGAGATGTGTCAGTCCTTCCTCCAGGGGCTTCCCTGCTGTTGGGTTGCCAGGCTGAGTGTTTCAGCAGGTAGGGGAAGTCCTTGCATCCTGCTCAGGGTGGTGGGAATGTATCAAGGATGGTTATAAAGGACGTCTTCCAACATACTGGTGGCTGATATTTCCTTCTATCAAGTCACAGACATCAGCAAAGGAGGAAATTTGCCCCAGTGGCTCCTGCCTTGACACTGACACGCTCTTGACTTCTCATCTGGATGAGTCCAGGTGATTTTGGCCCACGGCAGAGTCCCCAGGGACACTGATGTGGTGCTTAGGGACGTGGTTTAGTGGTGGCCTTGGCGGCGCTGGTTGGACCCAATGATCTCACAGGGCTTTCCCCGCCTCAATAATTCTATGATTCCAAGTTCTTGCAAGAATTAAAGTAGTGCTGCATTCCTTGTATTAGACGTGCCCAAGCAAGGGGCACCTCCAAAATGACACCAGTGAGTAGAACTGGGCCACTCCCCCACAACATCCCTGATGGATTTGTTCAGCCGGCACAGGGCCCAGGGGCAGGATGTGGAGTTTGGGATCCAAGAGCAAAAGAGCTGTATGATGTTCAAGCAATCATAATAAATAATAAGAGATATGACTAAGACCTTGAAATCCTGGATGGCCCTCAGTCTGACTTGCTGCTTAAAAGAGTTTGGAGCGAGTTTTCATTGCCGGTTTTCAGCCTTTTGTGTGAAATGTTTCCACCTGCTCTAGTGGAAGGCGTCCCTGCCCGTGGCAGGAGGTTGGAACTAGATGAGCTTTAGGGTCCCTTCCAACCCAAACCATTCTGTGCTTCTGTGATGTCTGATGAATCAGCTAATTTACCTGTTCAGCTGAGGTTGAAATCCCAATTTGACATGGGTCTCTGTGTGTGTGTCTGCTCACACACACACCTTTGCACCTACAGTCGTGCACACACCCCCCCTCTGCATTTCTGTGTGTTACTGCCCACGTTGTAAGCACCCATTTGAAGTCAGAGCCTCCCAGCCTGGCATTTTTCCTCTCTCCCTCCTTCTCCCAGTGTTAAATACTTTCCCTGCTCCCAGCTGGGAAGTCAGGCTGTCACATGAACGGCCGGCAAGGAGCATTATCTGCCTGGCTTTACTTGGCCAACAGTGTAAGTAGATGATTAACCATTAAAGCAACAGAGTTTGCTGACCCATTAACCAAGGAGGAAGGCCCTCTGGATCGCTGAACAATGGCTCCCATACAGAAATCACCCTGGGCTGTCCATCCCAGCAGAGCTGCTCTGACAGCCCTGTGAGGATATTGCGATATAATGACCTGCTTTGGGCTCTCACGCAGCCAACCCCGTGCCCGAGGCCGCCGGTGCTCCCCACGTTTCCACCTGCACCGGGCTGACCTTGGGAGCTAATCTTGCCCAAATCCATGCTTTGTAACAAGCCCCAGGAGGCTTCAGTGGCTGCCACTCATTTTTCACCCTCACTTTTGCGTGCAAAGTGCCTGCAGAGATGCTGGGTCTGAGTTCAAGGAGCTCCCAAACCGCCCAAATTCACTCATCCGGAGGGGTTGGCCAAACACCCATCAGTCCTTGAATTTCTGATTCAGCTCTTTCTTTCTGATTGTTACTGATGAAACCCTTTTTTGGGATTATGGTGTTCCAAACCATCCTTGTTCTGTCTGTCAGACTCATTCCCAATCAAATTATCATAGAAGGGCTTGGGCTGGAAGGGACTTTAAAGATCATCTGCTTCTATCACTCTTGTGTTTTAAAGACCTGTACCTCAGGGTTCCCAGGAATACTGAAATAGGAAGTCCCCCCAAAGGCAGAGTTAAGCCTGGGATCCTTGAAACTCTTGGGGGTCCTATTTACAAAAACATTCATTTTGGGCATGGGAAGAAGAGTGAGAAAGAGATGAAAGTCCAGCATTTGACTGGAGATGGAGTTTAGGGATGGTGATGTTGGTGCTGGGTTGATGGTTGGAGGAGATGATCTTGAAGATATCTTCCAACCTCGATGACTCTGTGATTTTGTGAAGTGAAACTTTGAAAGAAAACATCACATTGAAACAAATAAGGACAAACTTTTCTACGTATTAACCTTCGTCTCTGCTTCCCTCCACAAATTCCTCGAAAAATACCTTGGCAGATTAACCAAATGCATGCTATCTATAGGATTTTGGGACATAACTGGAGCCGGGACATCTCAGATGAGTATCCTGCACACACAGCCCAGTTGAATGCTGTGGATGGACTCTGCTTTCCAGGGCTCTGCTTCCCAACCACCCACACAGCGATATCCCACCACAAACATCAACCAGACAACACGGCCTCGGGCTCTGGGCACATCCAGCCCATCTGAAGAGCCCTGTGGGCACGCAGAGCTGGATCCTGTGGGATGACGGGACTCCAGGTTACCTCCCAAACTGCATTTGGTGTTGAGTTTATGATCTAAGACAGCGGGCAGTGAATGGGCTGCAGAGAGAGCAGGAGGACACGGTGATGTTCAGAGTTTCCCCAGCTGTGAGTCACCTGTTGAGATCCGGCATTTTTGTCCCTTTGCTTGGATGGAAAGAAGTGGTAAAGGATTTCAGAGGGGCAGCAGGCTGGGGTGAGGCTGCAAGGGCCTGAGCAGCACCTGGAACTTTGTAAAATGATCCTTTCATTGCTCTGGCTGTGCAGGGAGCCAGGACATGGAACCAGCAGAGAGGAGGACTGGCAGCAGGTGGGTGGCACAGCAAGGATGATCCTCTGCACTCAGGTACTCCAGAATCCCAGAATGGTTTGGGTTTGAAGGATCTCACGGATCATCTTCTTCCAACCCCCCTGCCATGGGCAGGGGCACCTTCCACCAGCCCAGGTTGCTCCAGCCTGGCCTTGGAGACTTCCAGGGATCCAGGGGCAGCCACAGCTTCTCTGGGCAACCTGTGCCAGGCCCTCCTCACCCTCCCAGCCAAGAATTCCTTCCCAATATCCCACCTAACCCTGCCCTCTGGCACTCTGGAGCCGTTCACTTTTGTCCTGTCACTCCGCGCCTTTGTAAAAGGACTTTTGAACTTGAGTTTTCTTTCAAAGGGCTCGTTTTACTCACAGGAGTGAGGACTCACTCATAGGAACTCTATTCCAAAATCTGGCAGCCTGCTCCTGCTCTAACAGGTGAAAAACCCCCAGCTCTCAGACGCTCTGGCCGAAGCCCAGACAGATGACAACCCCGAAGACAATGACATTTCAGTTCCAGCAGTAAATCATAAGCCCAACTTTAAAAGAAAGCTAAACCCTGTGAAAGAAAACACTTTTACGAGCATGAAACCTCCAAAAAAAAAAAAAAAAAAAAAAAAAGAAGAAAGAAAAAAAAAAAAGAAGTGCAATAACCCAAGGGAAACGGCCCTTCATCTAAAAATAAAAGCAACGGGAGAGTTTTCAGCGGCGCTGGAAAATCCCCGACACGCATTCGATGGGTGGGCTTGATGTTGTGACTACGAAAATATTTTTGCTCCGTTTGTTTTCTGGCTGTTCTGCAGCTGAAGGGGTGGGTGCCAGATCTCCTGGCTGGATCCCTTCGCCGCCGGCGTTCCACGGGGTGGGTTCGCTCACCCCTGCGGCTCCGAGGGACGGTGGAGATGCAGGAATAACACACCCCCCCCTCCCCACCCCCAGAAATATCCCACTGTTCTGAGCCACTGCAACTGTCAACAGCTTTGGAGAAACTGCCCAGAGCTGCTCAAAAAACCAGCCTTGTGGGTCCCTCCCAGCTCGGAATATCCCGGCATTTTGTGAACCGACGTCGTCCCTCGCCGCGGATTTTCGGGCAGGGCGTAGCGGGATTGAGGGGCAGCACTTTTCCCTCCTGTTTAACGAAGTGTGGCTGCTAACAGGATGAAGGAACACAGCAGCACAGGTCCCTGCAGATACTCCTGCCCTCCCAGAGTTGTCGGTGAGCGGTTTTGGACAACCCTCTCGGCTCCTCTCCTCCAGCGCTCACAGCCCCGGCGTGGGGGGAAGAGAGGTGGATCTCCCCAGGGATAAGCCAAACCCCCAAAAAACAGGGGCCGGGAAAGGTGTGACAGAACTAAAGTTCAGGTAGGTTGGAAATACCAGCTGAGTTTGGTCTTTTTTTCTTCCCCTCCCCCCCCAAGGTTTTTCCGCAAAAAATGAAATTGGAGAATTTTGGCTCAGCCCATTTGAGCTCAGCTGATGGTTTTGTTCCCTTCTGAGGGCATTTCACTCCACCCTTTGCTGCCTCTCCTTTGCACACAGGGATTTTATTTATTTTATTTTATTATTTTTTAAAGCCAGCACGTAATTTTTCGAACAAAAAGGTCATATTTTGAAATATCCAAGGAAATCTGTTGCCGTTTTGGCCCCACCTTTGAGAGTGTAACAGGGAAGTGTAACAGGGAAGTGTTTCATTTCCACATTTCATCCCCACTCCGAGAAATTTTCTCCCACCTTTCCTCCAGCCCACGGAATTTCAACTGGAGTTTTTGAATGTCTTCTCTTCCTTTCCTGATGTCCGTTTCCAGAAAATTCACTGTTTGAAAACAAACAACAAACACGCAAACCAAAACAAAAGCTCCACAAAAAGCCAAACAAAAACCAAATGAAAACAAACGAAAAAGCCTGAAAACAAAAAAGAGAAAAGACACTGCCCAGACCTGCTCCTTACCCACTGCTATTGTGATTTCTTGTTCTCTGCCATGCTAAAAACTGGTCAAACATCCTGTATCCCTTCCCAGTGGAGCCATCAGACGGAACTGGATCCAGGATGAGCATTCCCAGATCCATCCTCCAACCCACACGCTTCTCCTTCCCTCTCTTCCCGTGATCCTGTAACGACATTCAACGCACACCAGCCCGTCTCAGCCCCAGGTTGTTGCACCCCCTGTGCATAAATACAGCCCAGGGAAAGCTGGAAAGGCTCTGACCTGTCGTTTCCCATCAAGGGAATTTTCATTTCCCACAATGAAATGGCATCAAGAAACCAAGAATCAACAAGAGGATTTTTTAATTATGATTATTTTGTCAGAGCAGCAATCCATTAGAGGAACTTTGAAATAAACTCCAGGGTGGAATGTAGCACCCACAGACAACTCAGATGATTAGAAACTGTCACAAATCATCAGCCAGGTATTAATTTGCAGGGATCTAAAGAGGTTTTTGTGCACCTCTCTCCAAGGTGACAGCAGTGAGCACAGCCAGGGGTAGCTGGATTGCACAAAACCAGCAGCAACACTCCACTTCCTACTTTTTTTCTTTTCCCTTCTTTTCTCACGTTGTCATCTCTCTCCTTTTCCCTCTCAGGGACCCTGAGCGCCCTTCAGTGAACGGGTTTAATGTGTGTGTTCAAGGTCAAAGAGCCCTGACTTGGGCACGTCCCTGGGCACTGCCACCAGTCCCTAAGACACAGAGGTGGGTGACCCCAAAGATAGAGGGACAGCTTATCCCAGGGCACCTGTCACCCTCAGGCTGAGGTAAACAAAGAGGTCCTGGAGGAGCAGAGCTGATGAGGTCTCCTGGAGGTCTGCAGACATCTGCGGTGTCACCCTCTGCTCCCCCAAGGCCCCACACAGGCACAACCTCAATTCCTCGTTTCTCTCCTCCAGTCGCTCTCCTACCGCCTCTCCTGCCATCCACAGTAATCCCAGGAGCAGCAAAGCCGGGGAATACTTCAGGACTGGCACCATATTAGCAGGATTAATCAGCTGAGAGGAGCTGCTGAGCTCACACAGGGGCTTCTCCCTCCCTGCCGCTCGAATTCAGGTTCCTCCCTTCCAGCTGATTTTCACGAGGAAGCAAATTGTCATCACAAGTCCCTCAAATAAGCTGGGTAATCAATGTGTTTCACAGTTCCGACTCTGGCAGGAGGTGAAATGAGTCCTTGGCACTGCTCCTTCAGACCTGAAAAAATCCCTCCTGCAGCTCTAACAAAAACACCTTCATTCCTGACGTGGCTGATGGTCACAGAGACACCAAGGACGTGGTTTTGCACCGGGATTAAATTGCATTAAGAGTCTTTCTGGCCCAGACTATAAAGTCCCAGATTCTCCATGAAATTACCAGGAGAAATGTGGTTTCCACACAAAGAACTCATCTTGATTTCCTCAGAAGGGAGTATTTTGGTAGCACTTGTGTGTTGAAGAAGAAAAACCTTTGCAAGGGCAGAGCACAACTCAGGAAAGATGTGCAGGGAAGGAGAAGGCAAAAAATTCCATTTTAAGGGATTTTTAAAGAAATAAATTGCCAGGTCTTGGAAAAAGCAGTGAAAAGAGATGTCTTTTGCTGTCAGAGGGAAATGGTTGGACCTTTTTTTAAGAGAAGCACGAAGAGAAAAAAAGAGGGTTATGAAGATGCTCCCAAGGCTGGATCCCTCTGCTCTGGAGCCAGGCTGGGAGAGCTGGGGGGGCTCACCTGGAGAAGAGAAGGATCCAGGAAGACCTGAGAGCCCCTTGCAGGGCCTAAAGGGGCTCCAGGAGAGCTGGAGAGGGACTGGCGACAAGGGATGGAGGGACAGGACACAGGGAATGGCTTCCCACTGCCAGAGGGAAGGATCAACAGTGTTTGAGTTTGGAAGAGACCTAAAGATCATTTATTCTGCCACAGGCAGGGACACCTTCCACTAGAGCAGGGTGCTCCAAGCCTCAGACAGCTCCAAAAAACAGCCTTGAGGGAAGCACTGAAGGCAATTAGCTGCTTTTCGTTTCTTTAGCACAGACATCTCGTGTTTGTTTTACTTGAAATCTGAAATAGCAACTAAAGCAGTCATATTTCAACTTTACTCCCTTTCTTCTTTTCTTAGTGTTTAAAGAACTCAGTAGAGTATAACAGCTTTCTCCTTGCCCATTATCCCAGTGTGTATCCATGGATCTACGTGACGAATACTCACACAGAGAGACCTCAAAGCCCAACACACTTATTTCTGTATTGTGTCTTTTCAGAGAAAAGAGCAGAGAAAATTCAGGGGTATGCCAAGAAGGTAATTCTCCTTTTGCCCTCCTGGACAGTCTCTTCCCTAGAATTATTGCACTCTTAATGTGACTGTTCATGTAGCACTTCTGTCACCCCTTGGCTTGATAAAAGATCCCTTAACAAACTGTTATTACAGCCAAGACAATTCTTCAGTGCCCGAAGGCAAACATACTTTATTTCTGATGTGGACAGGTGGAACACACTGTAAATGTGCTTATTTCCTGCAGGTGTGGCTTAGGTGCTTCTAGCACAGATCCCTGAATCATTTCTGTGTTCTAGCACCCAGCTGGGAGCACAGGTCCCTGAATTACTTATCAGTGCCACCACAAGCAGGTGCTGAAAATGCCTGTCAGCTGTGATAGTGATACCAGACAGGCATTTAAACATTTTTAAATTATAAGGAAAGGAAATCCACCCTGGTGTGGACAGAACAGTAAGTACAGCACATATGATTTTATTCTATCCATACATTCAGATAAAGAAATCCATCTGAACAGAGTGCTGACTTCACTTCTTGTTAACCTACTGCTGCAGTTCATCATATGCCCAGATACTAAACTCAAACATCTCTACTGTCACCAACCTAAACACATGGCAAAGCTGTAGAAGGCCTACACATACACAGCTGTGTTCTACAGGGAAAAGACAGCTGCAATCATTAAGGTAACTCCTTCCCTGGCTACTCTTACTGAAACCAGGACACAGGAAAACCCAAGATTCCATAAAATCACATTTACCATCACCCAAATTTCAGAGATCTGAGTTTTAAAGGTGTAGTTGAAATTCTTGAAAGGGGGAGGAAACAAAAAACCCACCAATCCAGCACAAATCAATGTCAGCATGCATACTGTTTCAATTAAATAAAAAAGAAGTCTAAATTACTAAATTTACCCTCAAAATCGTTATTACTTACATGTATGAAAGTATCGAGAACAAAACAAGCTACCACAAGATACCATATTAATTCAACCTGACCAATATGCAAACAGCAAACTCATATTTCACCCACAAGGCTGTAAGAATTGGGAAAGGAAAGGTTTAAATGCTCATGGAATGTCAGTCATCAGTGAGAAATGTATCACTGACAGGTTTAGAGGGTCCCCAATGCTTCCCACTCCTGGCCAATCCCTAGACTCACCCGGCTGCAATATGCTCCTCCAGGCACCTGGAAAAGCAGGGAAGCCCTGATAAATTCCTGGATGTTTCCACACCAGACCAATCCCACAGGGGAATGGAGCAGCTCACACTATGGAGATGCTATTCGCCACCCCCAAACTGGAGCATGTGCTCTGAGCACTCAGTAAGCATCAATACTCCTTGGGACTAATCCAAACTGCCTTCCATGACCTCCGAGAGCACTCTGAGCACCCCTGGTTTCACTGGGGTCCTCACCTGCCTGTGGCCCCTGTTAGTGTGGAACAATTAGTTCCACAATTAGTGCCTGGCTATGGTGTGCTCCCCTCAGCACACAGCTGGGGACACGGGCAGCTCCCACGGGAGATTCCAGCCTGTGTTTGCACAGCTGCTGCCACCAAAGTCAGGGGACTGTTCCCTTTCAGAAACAGCAGCACCAAACCCAGTTCAAAACATGGGGTTACTCAAACCCACTGCAGCAGGGAGAGCAGATCCTGGGCTATTTTTAGAGCCACCAGCATTTGTTCTGTGCCTCAACCCCCTTCCCAGAATGAAAATGGGGATGAAAGCAGTGTTTACTCTCTTATGATCCAAAATTCAGAGATCTCCATGGAACTGGTCCAACAATAATAAAGGGCTTCAATCTGAATTTGATTTGACGTTCTGAATAACTTGCAACTACACAAAGCCGGAACCCCTCTCCATCAATTAACAAGACTTCAAATTCCTCTCTTCAGCGTGTTAATAATGACAAGCCCATAAAGCTTTTGCTCTTACATCTGGCCACCCTTTGCTGCCAAACAAAAACTGGTTTTTGAAAACTGCTCTGGGCCCTACCACGTACTACAAATTGTACATGACGATCACACACTAAGTACCTCCAGGAATCTAAGGGAAATCATTTTGTCCAAGCAGATTAAAGTGATCTCAAATAACAGGGCATGCAAAGCCTTTGGATACCACTCAGCTCCTGCATGAGCTCTTGGAAAGGTTGGCAGTAAATTCCTTTTTCCAAAAAAATGGAGGCAGACACTGCTGCAGAGACCTGAGTACAGCCGCAGCTCAGCATTTCCTAAATATTTATTCTGTTCTAAGCACCTTTCACCAGAAATCAAAGAAAACACAATTCTCAACTAAGCCTCAAGTGCCCAAGAGGGTTCTCTCAGCCATGTTTGAGGGCTGTTAGCACTACCAGTACCAGCCAACATATCATTCCCAACTACCCCCAATAATCATTATACATAGATAAGTGATTTGAAATTCAGTATTCTGCTGTGGCAACAGTAAAACTTCTTTAGCTTTACTAGAAAAAAAACTGCCAGAAGCAATTTGCTCATTGAGTTAGAGCTCCCAGCTGGCCTTCAGACATTAGGGAGCAAAATCTAAATCCCAGGAAGAGATGAATGAGGGAGGAGGTGCTCCTCTTGCTGCCTTTGACATGCTTGAATGAGTGTTTTGATGGAAAAATCCTGTAGCGTTTAAGACTAAGTTTTCCACACGTAGGAGGGTTGAGATCTTTTCATGGTTCTTTTCCCCTCAGCCTTGTTAGAAATTTAAGCTATTGAAATCTAAGTTAAGTTAGAAATTAACTTATAACTCTGCTATATTCTGTAATAAGTAGGTCCCACACATTTGATTGCACAACTACTTATTCCACCTTGGTAACCAATATGCTCATCCTGTAAGAAAAACTACATCCCATTAATAAGTATTACAACTCCACTTTTGACCTTTCTCTGTTTTGGGCACCTTAGGCCAAGCAACTCCATTCAGTATTTATATTTTCCGTAATTCTAAGTTTTCCATCAGCTAACAAAGTATTAAAATTAGTCCAGCAAAGTGAATGAACCAAGCTTCCCACTCTGCACAGAACATGATCCAGAAGAACCTGCAGGCAGAAATCCTGTAGGAATCACCTACATGAAGGCAGAATAGTTTTCTTCCTATAAGGTTTTGAGTTCCATCTCTCCTAACCCAGACACAGGCAGCTAAGGACCAAGTTCAAACATCCATGTGACCAAGGCAAACAAAAAAAAAAAACCACGCAGCACTTTCAAATTTTGAAAAGACTCAAACTGTAAAAGGATTTGCTCCAATAAAAATTACTGCATTTATATATATACCTTTTAATTTTTTTTCCTGGTATGCAGCAACAGAAAAGAAATAGAAATTGTTTGGTCTCACTCATGCTTTTTCAGGTTTGACATTTTTCACGGAATCCCAGAATGGTTTGGGTTGGAAGAGACCTCAAAGCTCATCCAGTCCCACCCCCTGCCACGGACAGGGACACCTCCCACCAGCCCAGGTTGCTCCAAGCCCCGTCCAAGCCGGCCTGGGCCACTCGCAGGGCGGGGGCAGGGCGGTCGGAGCGGCCGCGGTTACCTTGGACGCTCAGGAACACGGCAGCCGTGGCGGAGCCGCCCTCGTTGGCAGCAGTGCAGCTGTAGGTGCCGCTGTCGCTGAGGCGGGCCGGCCTCACCTCCAGGGACAGGTTGGCCAGGAGCCGCACCCGGCCCGGCTCGTCCCGCCGCGGGTCCCGCCCGGCCCGCTGCCAGGTGAGGTTGTAGCGCCCCGGGCTTAGCGCCAGGCACGTCAGGATGGCCCCTTCGCCGGGCTGCACCGTGACATTGTGCGCAGCGCGGATCGCGGGCGGGGGCTCTGCGGGAGGCAACGAACAAAGTCAGAAGGGGGATTCTTAACAAACGACTTCAAAAGTTGTTAACAACTTAAAAGTAATATTTTAATATTCGATTATTTACCTAATAATTTAGGGGTTTGAAATACTAAATTTAATAAACTGAGTTATTTATTAATTTAAGGTTAATACCGAGTTTCATTTCCCACTCTGAAGCCATGGAACAGAACCCAGGGCAGTACCCTCATACTCTGACCCTCACATCACATGGACACACCTGGTCTAGTCCCCAGCTCTCACATGACATAGGATGGCAGGTCGCATCCTGCAGGAGATGCAGCTCTGTGTTCTTTGAGCCCCTCTTGCACTGGGGTCAGCCAACAAGTGTCACAACAGGAGGGAGAGACGAGACCACCACAGGACTGACTGACCTCCAGCCCAGGTGTGACCGCAGCTGGTGGCACCCGAGCCACACATGGGGTTGTTACAGGTTGTGCAAAAAACACATTCCTAGGAAGTTCTAACAGCAACAATGAACCAAGGTAAGAGCTGCTTAATCATCAGAGTTCTTAATCATCTGTAAAGGAATGTGGAAGGTGTCTGTGGCCTTGTTTCTCAAGTATCTCATCAAACAGTGTAAGAAAAGGGGAGGCAAGGAATGCACTGGGCAGAAAGACAGGTTGGGCAGGAGCCAGCCTTCACCACACTGATGGGCAGGCTAAGAAGCAGCTGCAGCATCATCAGTGGGGCCAGTGTGGAGCCCCTGAGACAGGAGGTCTGGGGGAAGCTGATGAACTCTGCAAACTGATGAAGGGACATGCAGGGAACTGAATCACAGAGGAGCAAAGGAAGAAGGAGGGCCTGTCACCTGTCGAACACTGCCAGGCAGTGCCTGAGCCTGCCCCTGACCACCACAGGCTGTCCTCTTCTTATTACATGGTTAGGGGTCTTAACTCTCACTCTGACCTCACTCCCTGTCCCTTCTCTCTGTGTCCTGCAAGGACAGTGTCAGCTGCTGGGGGGACTGGGTGCCAGCTTCTCAAGGCAGAACAGGGCTGAAGGGACCTGTGGCACTGGTCACAGGAGGGACTGGGGACCTCTACTGCAGGGACTGGGGCTCAGCACCGGCCACTGGAGCCCACAACAACCTGGTGCAGTTCTGCTCCTTCCCCACAGGTGTCCCTGGGTGCAGGACTGAGCTCCAGAAGCCAGGCAGGAGGAATTCTAAGCTGGAGCTGCTCTAGCCAGCATCTACTTACAACACTCCAAGATTCTCAGTTCCACTCAAATCTTTGGGAATTTCATTATCTTTTCCTGTCTACATTTGATGTCATAACTCCCACCATTTGTTATTATTTGCTCTCCACCCTGCCCATTTGTACGCTTCTGTCATGCTCTCAGAAGAAAGAAGATGCAATATGTTTGTACTGGAGTTAAACTTTGAAATCACAGATGCTTAAAATAGCAGCAGTTATCCTGCTCCTCCTTGAGATATCACTGATCAAGAGGGCAACATTTCAAGAAAGAAAATAAGCTGTCTATGACTTTATGCATTCTCATTAAAATATTATATATATTCCATTTGGTTTTCCATGGACTGGTTCTTGAACAAAGAAAGCTCTGCAATAAATAATATTCTGAGGGGGATGCTTGAGCAGAAATGAGACAGCTGCAAAAGCAAGACCAAATCTTTATCAGCACACAGTAAATCACAATTCTCTCAAGAGAAGTAAGGATAGCAGGGAATTTAAAAAAAAAAAAAATCTCTATTTATTAAGGGTGAAGGTTACTCCTAAGGTCAGAGACAACCATAAATCCCCCTCCTTGGAGTCTCATGGGGGGTCTCAGACGAGGTTCACAAGCTCTGTGTGAGATCCCTGCACAACACCATGTGCTGGGAGTGCAGCTCTGCTGCCCTACAGACACAGCCCCCACCACATCACCCTGATCACAAAACTGTGTTTAACCCATGGACAGGAGAGGCAGGAAAAGCTGCACTTGCCTATGAATGGAGTTTCTGCCCTGCACGTCTCGATTTGGGTCATTTGGGAGAAACCACCAATCCTCTAATGCTCCTCCTGGGCATATCTCCAAATATGTTACATGAACTCAGGAAAGAGTGAGATGAGGCCAGCACAGGACTGAAATCCCCATCTCCTGGGGCAACACACCTTTTGGACAACAGCAACTTCTCACACAACCACCCCCCAGCACTCCTTCCTGGCCCTGCAGTTAAGGTGCTGCCTGGGATAACAAGCCATTTGACATTTGAAAGATTTAATAGCAGTAAAACAAAGTCAAGCTCAAGTGTTTGCTTTGCCTGAAGTGAGCAGACGTTGGCCCAGCTCCAACCGCTTTCACACAGCACTTGCCAGCATGGCTCCTCTGTGCTACACTGTCCGTCAGCTGGGTAAATCAAGGGCACTTGAAAACATTGTTTACTTTGCTTAAAGGAGAAATTCCAAGTCATTTTCTTGCAAATATTTGTACACACGGATTTCAAAGCATCTCCCTCGCATTAATCCTCTGCAGGGCTGCAAACAGAACAAATTGCTCATGTTTACACAGTGAGTCAGTTCCAGTCAATCCCTCAGTGCTCTGTTGCTCTTGACTTTCAAGTGTTATCAACATCACAAGAAAAAAGTTAGGATTCTCTTTCAGGTTTCCCGTTGATGAGGAGGATGGTTGCAAATTCCAGACCAAGAATCTTCATGGCCAGAAGTCCTTGCCCTCCAAACAACAGTTTGAAGCAAACATCTGGGAATACCCCCATGTGCTTGAAGGATTTTTGCAGCCAAAATATAAAATAGTGCTCTAGAGCAAGGACTTGGGTAAGCATTGATGTTACTGTTCTGTTCTATTCACTACTTTGTGTGACTAAAAGGATGTTCCTCTCCTCAAATTTTCACTGTTTCACCACAAACTTTGCCTTACATAGAATCAGTGATATCCCACTGGTTTGCTTGGATTTGCTCTCACTGCAGTGAGAGGAACATCTATGCCTGGAAAAGGGAAGGTGAAAGGTTATACACCACCCTCTTCAGCTACTGAAGGGGTGGTTTTAGGGAATACACAATTATTCCCAAGGCACAGGAGATAAAATTTAAAAAAAGGATGAGAATCTGTGGTTACAACATGCAGCAGGGGAAATTCTGACTAGACATGTAAAATATTTTCCTAGTGGGGGTAGTTAAGCACTGAAGGCTGCCCATGGAACTTGTGAAATCTCCAGCCCTGGGGACATTCAAAGACTGATTGGACAAGTTCCTGAAAAACATAATCAAGCTTGGAAGTTAATTCTGCTTTGAACTGTGGATTGGAATAGGTGGCTTGCAAAGGTCCCTCCAGCCTGAATTGTTCTGTGGTTCTTTAATTCATAATATTCAAACCTGGTGGAACAAGTCCAGAGGAGACCACTGAGGTGATCCCAGGGCTGGAGCCCCTCTGCTCTGGAACCAGGCTGGGAGAGCTGGGTGGCTTCACCTGGAGAAGAGAAGGATCCAGGGAGACCTGAGAGCCCCTTGCAGGGCCTAAAGGGGCTCCAGGAGAGCTGGA
>JAWMRA010000005.1:24800563-24815123 GCA_035584735.1 Pseudotriccus pelzelni | reverse complement strand
CCCTGGGTATAGGATTATTGTTTGAGTGTCTTACTTGTGTTGATTAATAATTTATATCAATACATTTATACTTTTTTTTAATAAAGGGCTGTTATTCCTTTCCTGGACATAATTCAATCTTACCTGTGTCTCATTTAAACTGAGACAAGGACTTTACTAGTAAAATGCAGACAAGTGAAACTGAATTAGATCCTACTCAACTGAGATCAACAATATTTGGCTTGAGATTTATTTTGTTAAATTACCTTGGATGATCTGTTCATTCATCTGGTCTGTAAGAGGAAAATGAAAAATGCAGCCCTATCAAGGGCTGCTGGATATGTGGAAAACAAGGAGAAGTGTGTGGTTTGATAACTGAGGAAGCAAAACATTACACAGCTGCTGAAGTATGTGCCAGGCTCCACCATGTGTCAGTGGCACCTCGGTAAAAACAAAACCACACCAAAGCTGCGGCACTTCCCAGTGCCCAGGGGAGCTGCGGGATGGATTGAGCTGGGGAGTCATGTCCCTGCTATGGAACGTCTTCTCCTAAGGTGCTCCAGGCTAGCACTGTTTGCTAGGGCACATTTCCCTTTGGCTTCCAACAACCAGAATTACAGGGTGGACTTTATGAGTATTTTAATTAACTTTTGATTTGTAATAGTAGTAGTAGTACTTCGCTCTACAGAGAAGAAGCACGCAGTTCTTTTTCTATACAGAAATCTGAAGAACTTTCTCGTACATTCAGGACAAATTCTCCTATTTTGAAAGATTTTCTGAAGAGGAAAGTTTCCTAGGGTAGGTTATAGGACTTACTTCCAGGGCATCCATAAAAGGCATTAAAAATAAAACAGATCAGTGGATGTTGCATAGTCATCTATGTATCACTGGGAGGCAGAGCTAGCTACCAGTCTATTTTATGTTACTTTTAATATAAATTTGAATATAAATTAATAATATAAATTAAAAGCATTTGCCTTCTAGACTTTTAGACTCAGTTTATCATAATTTAGGAGCATTTGAGGAGGATTTTGACCAGAACCATATAATCCCATCACAGGTACAGAGTGTACACCCTCCTTTTGTGTATCATATACAGATATCTATATATTTAAGTATTATAAATATTTCCATAAAATACAGCCTCCCTAAGGAATATAACTAAAAATAATGGATTTGAAACAGTAGGATATAAGCAGTATATAGCAGTAAATGATAAAAATCACAAGCTATAAATATGAAATAAAACAGTTTTGAGGGGGAAAAAAGTCAGTACTTACTTGAAGAACTGATCCACTCCCAGTTTTGCTCCATTTCTACTGAAACGCTGCGTAAAAGGTATAAGACTTTCCACATGGCAAGGAATAGAGGCTGGCTGTAAATAATATCCTGGAGTCTTCATGGGCATTGTAACTTTTGGAGCATCTGAGGAAAGAAAACATTCCCCAAAAAGTATACTAACAGCTTCCCATATCTATTCCTTTTATTAAAGGGAAATTCAGTTTCTGATAGATTTATAACAACATTAACTTGTCCATCATGATCTAGAGACAGGACTTGGGGAGCAAAAAAGCAGAGGAAGTATTTGTACAAGTTATAAAAACATACAAGATATCAATTTTAACTGATTCAGATATGACAAATGGACATTCAATTCAAGTTAAAATCTCTTACCAGGAGTAATGCTAGAAAATGAGACACTTGAAACCCTCTGAAAAAGATAATCATCCTTGTCATAGCCTGTTATTTTGACAAAAAAAGCTTCATCTGGTGGAATGAAGTCAGAAATATTCCAGAGTCCATAGGGCTTTCTGTCAGGATAGTATTTCACAGGCAAGGTCTTGAGGAGTTCCCCTGTAATGCTCAGAAGTTCCAGTCGGTCTACTCTGGCTGGAAGCAGGATCCCTGTGGTATTTAGCAGCACAAAGGTAGGAATCCCTAGAAAAACAGAAACATGCTATTTTAAGTGCTAAAGAAAATAAATAATTAAACCACAAAAGATTAAATTCCATCTGTATGGCTCACCATCCCATGAATGCTGCATTCAGCTCCAGCACTCAGTGAATGAGCAGAGAAAAGCTGAACTGTGTTGAGCTGTGCTCTGCACATTAACTGTCATGGGACCCAGCTGTGTTGGGGGTTAAATTACTGATTTCCAACAGGCATTTCTGAAATACCAGCTTCTTTATTAACTCCTCACCCTGCCCCAGGGCTAGAGAGCTTTTGTGAAGCTCCAAAGGTAACAGAAACAGCCCTGCAATTTCAAGGCATTTCATGGCTAAAAATACCTGGATTTGTGTGACTTTAAAAAAACGAGTTATTACAAAAAAATAACACAGTCTAGTAAAACAGGAACTTGGGCTGCTCTCAGAGATCCAAGGCCCCCGAGAACCAACCAACAGCACCTCCAGAGTTATCACAAAGCTCATCAGAGAGTTGTACTTGCTTTGGGGGCCAGGAAATTCTTTAGGATGGACAAAAGTAGAAGCAAACCTTGCACGGGTCTGCTGGATGTCTTTTTGAAGTCCAGTGTTGGCTTCCTGGAGAACCCAGCTCGGAAGTCGATGGTGCTGAGCCCTGTGATCCGGACAGAGTGCCTCCCACTGCTTGAGGTCTGCAAAACCACAGGGAAACACCTCGGAACTATCATTTCAGGAACTGCAGGAACAGCTCCTGAGGCATCCACTGAGCTCAGGGGATAGGCTTCAGCATTCCTCAAAAACAAGACAGAAAGGAGGCTTGTGTCTGAAGTTGTAAGTAAAAACCATCTTTAACAAAGTCTTGCTTTCAGATACTGGGCCCTACAATTGTGGGCTCAGCAAAAAGAGCCAGTTTTGTCTTGGAAATAAATGACAAACACACAAGATCAACAATGACCATTACAAATCCTACAAGGAAAGGGTAAATGATTCAGAACTGCACAGAAAAATCAGTATATTTAAATGTGTTTCTCTTCCCCAGCCAGGAGCTCAGCTGGAAAACAAGGGATGCACAGGTACCTCTCACCTCTGGTCTCCACCTCCTCATCCTGGTTGAATCAGCAAAAACCAAATCACCAAAAGCCCCCACGCTTCCACCCACCCCTGAAAAGCCTGAGTTTTAGGTTGTTGGAGGGTACAGCTGCTTTGGTGTGAGTCTTTCATCTTAAAGAAGATAAACCAGAGTAATTGTCTGTTAATCTCTGTGGTTCTATGCAGAGAAAGAGAAGAAAAACTGCTCCTTGCCAAAGGTTTGCAGGAACCCACAGCTTTTCCTCCTCACCTACTTCCACGGCCTTCAGGTGTATGGAAGCTTCCACTGAGCCTTCCCTAATCCATTCCCAAATACCCAGTTCCTGGAGTTCAGTACCCCCTTTGACCCTGCTGCACGTGAATAGTAAATTCAACAGTTGTTTCTTACAACCAACAGCCCAAGGACAGGCATTAGACACTGTGACAAATCAACCTCTACCTGATTAAAACAACCTATTTCCTTCTGTTTGGTTACCCTTTCACCTCAGACAGAGCACCAATGAAGTGTTTTTATATAAATCAGCTGTTAACAATACAAAGAAATACTTAATTGTGCCAAACAAGTCCTGGTATCAAGTGTTAACTGCCAGTTAAAATTTCATTAGACAAAGTCCGTGATAAAGTTTTCTTTTTATAGCTCAGTGTAGAGGGAATTTATGGTGTGAACAAACTTCTCACAAAGCTTAGATCTTCAGTCACAGCCTTAAAATTTTTGTGTAAATAAACTAAGCCAGTGACTGAAGTAAACACACAGAGTAAACAGTAAACAACCCATAGAAAAATACATTGGGAAATCATTTTTCTTTACAAATTACTCAGACCTTTGGATATTTGTGAATTTTATGGCCAGAATAATCTTGCAAAATTTTACCATTTACTAATAACCATTAACTCATCTACCTCTGTCATGCCCAGGAGCTGGGGGCCTTAGGCAAACACCAGGAATTAGTTTCATCCCAAAGGACTGCTTTCCAATTAGTATCTTCATCAAGTGTCTTTTCATTACTTGTAGTTTAACATGGATCACTGGTGTTGTACATTAGTGTTTCCCCTCCCAGACTGGATGAGCACGATCAAAAGAGCAAACACTTATTTGTCACAGATGTTTTCTTGTCTCGCAAACAACACAAAAATCATTGCCCCCAGTGCAGGTATCTGTAAAGAAATGTATGGCCTGGCTAGCTCATCAAAGTTAAATTCAAATATTTCTACTACGTATTCAAGACATTTTTCTTCTTTTCATTTTTTTAAAGCCAAAATACATCAATTGGTATGTTCTATTCTTGCCAGAGCTGGAGACAGCATTATGCTGAGCTTAGGAAAACAAACCCAAAAAAATCCCAAGCCCAAAAAACTGCCAAGCCCTGCTTGCAGGAGCAGCTGCTGCCCTGGCTGGGGCTGATTACTGACCCTACAACCTGCAGCAAGGACAAAGGTGAATACTCTTGTAGGGAAAGGTCTCTCAGTACCCAATGTGGCTGATGCTACCAAGTCCAGCAGGACACAAACCTATTTCTTTGTTATTTTTAACAGCTCACCAGGTGTTCTCTATACCAGGTTTTTCAGCACTTCTGGTCATGGAATCCCAGACTGGTTTGGGTTGGAAAGGACCTTAAAGCTCACCCAGTGCCACCCCCTGCCCTGGGCAGGGACACCTCCCACCAGCCCAGGTTGCTCCAAGCCCCGTCCAACCTGGCCTGGGACACTTCCAGGGATCCAGAGGTAGCCACAGCTTCTCTGGGCAACCTGTGCCAGGGCTTGCCCACCCTCACAGGGAGGAATTTCTTCCCAATATCCCATCTATCCAGGCCCTCTGGCAGTTTCACACCATTCCCCATTGTCCCATCATTATCTCCCTGTATAAAAAGTCCCTCTCCCTGTGTTTTATAAGCCCCTTGTCCTAGACAGACATTCAAACAACTCTCCCCAAAGCTGCTAAGCTCAGCATGCTTTTGTAGCTCCAGTTCTGCAGCAGGATCAATAGCTTCCCACAGGGCTGGATGGGAATTAATGATCCTTTTCAAACCACCCCTGTGCTCAGGGCAGGGACAATGCACAGCAGGGTCCATTCAGCACTGGCTGTAAAGGTACCACACACGGGTGACTTCACCTCCAAAAATGACTACATAGTATTTAGAGTCATAGAACAGAATATGATAAATAACAGAGTAAATCATTACAAGCTACAGGTATAGTAATTCAGGAATTCTGCAATAACTTTACCTTAATTGTCCATGTTCCAGGCTCTGGATCTTTGACATTCACTACCTTAGCAGAGTTGTGGATATTCAGCAATTCATTCAGCCCTGATCCTTTACCGAGCCACTTGCCTAAAGCAAACAGAGAGTAAATACAATACTGAGTAGGTACAGCATTGCCTAAAGAAAATGCAGTAAATACAATACTGTTGTGCTGTACCAATGTACTGTTGATACTTGGCTTACTCACTACTTAGCAGTCAATGACATTTATACCAGTCTAAATGCCCTGTGGTTCTTTGCCAGAATGCTAAAAATGCTCATTTACAGATGAGTGCTTCAGGCACTGGTTCTTTACAGAGGCACTTTGCTCCCCCAAGGCTGATTCTGAAGTACCAACAGCCCAAAAACCCTCTGGCTCTTTCACAGCACTAAAAGGAAAGGTAGACAATGGGTTGTCCCAGTGCCCATTTCTAAGACTTTATTAGACATGCCTCAACTAACTTGGGTGAAACTCTGTGGATTTAGGTGGGTGGAGCTGAAGCATGAGATGGGAAAACAGGGGTGGGGGTCACAGCCTCAGCTAAGCCTGACAGTTGCACCCAAGGACTGTTTTGTCATGGCCAGAAGAGAGACACTGAGCAAATCTCTTTCCTCTAAACACAGAAGAATTCTCAGACCAGATCCCATTGCAGGGAACACATCCTGGGCATAAAATATTTCCAGGATGCTAAAACTTAAGCTATATCCTCAGGCAGAATGGATGACTCCAGAGAACACAAAGTATGATCTGAATTTATTTCTGGAGTGCTGTTCCAGGTTCCCAAGGCATCAACATAACAATGAGCAACAGATTTGTTCCAAAGATCTTCAATGACAAATTAGCTCCAAATCTCTCATTGCTCAGCTGGAGGTGGGCACAGGAGACAGAGTTTGATTCTGAATGCTATTGTAGTTCAAAGAATCCAGGCCTTGGTTTGCCTTTCCCCAATAAACCAAACCATCACCTATAAACCCTAAATGATGGTTCAGGGAATAAATAGATGAAACACAAATGTGTCCATAAACTTGGAATACAAGGACAAATTGTAAGAAAGAAGATGGAGGTGAGACAAAGTGAACAGAATAGGGAAGGTTTCCAGTTTCCTCCCAGCCAAAAAAAAAGGAATATTGGGAAAAAAAAAAATGTCAGAAGTGCTTCTTCATTCCCTTTTTTTGCTGTCACAAAAGGAGGCATAAACTGCTTCACCTAAAGGATCGTGAATCTCGATTGCTGGTGAAGGACCACTCAAGGACACTGTGACCTCTTTCAGACTGGGATCAAAAGGGATCTGCCAAGTATTTACAGCCATGGACAAATGGTCTGTAGACAGGAGATGCACTTTGGAGGCTTGGACTGCTTCTTCAACCCATTTTAACACCTAGAAGAAAAAGTCACAGTTGTTATTATACTGTCAAAAGCATTTGCTGTTGAAATATTTTCTGCTGAAATACTGTCTTTACTGCCTTGTAGAGATTCCATGTTAATTCATTTTTAAAAATATTAATATTTGTAGGAAATGCAATTTTAATAGCAGATACTACCAAAGCCACGCTGAGTGTGAGGCTTAAAGGAGTACACAAGCAGACCTGGGTACATCACACAACATCCACAGGTACACTTTAAAAAGGAATTAGGGATACAAATCTGTGGATGTTTCTGGTCATCAACTATTAGCTGCATGAAGCAAGAAGGAAATCTCCCTCACCCAGATGTACTGAGCAATTGTCATCTGTGGACTTCTTCACTTCTTCCTCCCCTCAGACCCCTCATACAAATCACTGTTAGGCACAGCCCAGAGGGGGGACTAGAGGGGAACAAGGCTTTGGAAGGCATGTCCTGCAGCAGGGAGGGAAGGGTGTTCCTACTTGTCTTTGCTTCCCACTGCCCGAATGAGTAATTAAATACCTATTTTCATTGGCAACAAATTAATTTCCTTAAGTCAGTTTGGTTTGCCCTCAACAGTGACTGGTGATTTCCTGTCTTTATCTGCACACAGAAGGTTCTTCACCCCATTGCTCCCATTCTCTCCCCTGCCCAAGGGCTCAGGGGCAGGTGGCCAATCAGCCCCCTCAAGAGCTGCAGGGTGTGTGTTTTAATGCCATGGAAGCAATACTGGGTTTGTATAACACCGTGACCATGGCTCACAGTGGTACTGCACCATTTCAGGTGACAATTGACCATGATTGCATTACAACATCTTTTAAAGGAGCTTTGGATTATGTCAGTTCAAGATTTGGAACCCAAGAATAAACTCAGCATCCACCAGCAGTGTAGGGCTCCAGAGCAAGCCTTTAGCTCAAGGACCTGATTCAATACACCAGCCCAAAAGAGCCTCATTCCCTTGGCTTGTTGGGCATAATGTGCCTGGGTTTTTTCGCTTAAAAATATGGGTTATACCATAGGTTTGTGTGCAAGATAACTCTGTGATAGGAGGAGATTCCAGCCTGCTTTAAAGAAAAGTGTACGTGTTCTTATATGTTACTCTGTGAACGCACAGCAGCCTTTGTGCAAATGTGGAAGAAGTTTCAATAAGCGAAGAGCACCACTGAAAACGCATTTGAAATGTGGGGGCAGGTTTTCGTAAAGTATTACCCCTTTACTCTTAGTAACAACTCACCAGAGACATGATGAATGCTCCCAGCACAACATGAGGCAAACCAGCATTGACCAAGTGTCCCTTCGACAAGGGTTTGTGTGAGAGAGGGGCTCGGGCATGTTTTCACAAGAACATACCCAAAAAATCACAGTACAATTCACTATACTGCTCCAAACCCCTGGAGGAACGTGGCCCAAGAGAGAAACAGGGTTTGTGCAAGAGCTGGTGACACCACTGAGGCAGCAACTCTGCTTTAGACAAGCCTGGAACAGGAATCACAGAGCTTCAAAAAGATCCAACTAATTTGAGTTTTGTCTTTAGAAATTATACATCTGGGTCCAAAAATGCTTCCAAAAGAAACTTCCCTGTTCTCCTCACACATATTGAGATGAGTACGACGCCTTTTCGGACTTGGTAGATGGGAAAGTTTCCACTGAATTCCAGGATCTCAACGCCACAGTTTTCAAATGTATTGTAAAATTTAATGAACCCATATGAACTTCAGTTTTTGAGAGTTTTTTCAAGATCAAAACTGAAAATGGGAGGCAACAGAACGGCACAGCTGTCTGAAATCTGGCAGCAACTTGCTTTTATAGCGAAATCTTTCCCCAAAGTTCAATAGGCAGTTCTGGGAGATCCATTTCCCAACCATCATTTCAAAGAGGTTTTCAATATTGCTGTAACACTGCTTTGGAAGTAGTTTTTTTTTCCTTTGGTATCCTTAGAGAAAGCCCCCAAAACAACAGCAGCTTTTGTTGTTTTGCCAAAATGTGACTTGAGGATTATTAGAGGGGGAAGGGCAAACATAGCAATAATTTATAACATTTCTCCAGAGAATTTGCTCTTGCAACCTGCCCTGCTGTCAGGTCATTCCTTGAAATGCATGCTGAAACCTGGAAAGTCTATGGAGCGTGGTCTCTATTCCCATCTGTTTATTCTGGGACTCAAGAAGTCAAAGCAACAGCATTTCAAGTTAACTGTTTCATTGCTTAAGTAAATGTAGGTTCAAACACCCAAAAATTATATATTCTAATAATGCTTTTAAATGCATGTCAAAGAGTAGGACTGAGACAGGCATGTGAAAATTATACTATGAAAATAAAACATACATTATAAATATAACATGTTTAAAAAACGTGCAACTGAAAAGTTTCAGTGTTGAATCTCAAGCTCTTCCGAGTTAGGGACCAAAGAACTAAGCCAGGTTTCAGCTGCCTTTGACAGCCCTTCTGCAGTTGCATTCTGACAGTCTCTGTGTCCATAAGCACAGCTTCTTTTTGTGGAGCCTACAAGCTCCACAGCCAACAGAGAAAGGCCAGCTGGAAGGGTTTGTTTATCCCTTCCTTGGCTGGCATTCCCTGTACAATATGTATCTTCAGAGTAAAGCATTCAGCTGCCTCTCCCATTAAACCATTCCTCCTTTTTGCCATGAAAAAGGATAATGCCTGTTTGGGATGGGGGGAGAAGAGTAGGCAAAAAACCTTCACCCTAAGCTGTAATGTTAAGCTTTTGACTTTGTTCCCTTCATTTTACTCTTGAAGAGCAGTGAGGGGCCTTTTACATTTTTAAACCTTTTGCAACCCACCTTGTCTTCAGTCCTCTCCCAACTTCCTCGTACTCCCATAATCACTGTTATTCACGGGCTTCTCACCCAAATTCCAAACTCTTTTCTTCCCATCTAGTCTCATCCACCTGTCAAATCACTCAACAATACCCTCTTCTTCCACCAAAGTCAGTGCCATGGCTTCAGTCTCCTCCACAGGATTTCTACTCACATTAAAAATCAGGAAGAAAGCTTTACTTTTAAGAAATCTAAGGGAATTTTTTTCTTTCTTACAAGAAGAAAATAAAGTAAGAAAAACCAAGTGTTTCTATACCAGAAGAAATGGAATAAGACCAGTCACTAGCTCAGTCCCTGGGACATCCCAGCTCTATCCACACTGATCAGTCCAGTTCGTAAGACACAACAATGGCTCAGTTTTACCTCAAACAATCAAAATGACCTGGAGACATGACCTGAACCACCAGTGCCTCATAAACCTCCACTATTTTTACACTGCAGCAGAACCCTCTACAGGAATTGCCTTACAGCACTCATCGTGAGGGAAATAGGTAAGTGTGGGGTCAGGTAACTTCAAGTCAAAATTACTACCATGGTTATGAAAATACAGAATCTGCTCTTAACAGGAGAATTTAACCCTTGCTTGACAGGCATTCTCCATGCATTTTAATTCTGAGCAATTACTGTGAATTAAGCCCTGAGCCTACAAAAGCAGCCAAGGAAAGTTCACACTAAAGAAACACCTCTCAAGGCCAGGACTTCAGTGCTTTGATAAAAAAAGCATAATAACCTTTCTAAGACACTGGGGACAAAATGTGAATGCTACCATTCCTTCGTGTGGGGGAAATCTAGAATTTTAGATAACGAAATCAAAACTCGTGCTTTGGCCTTCAAGAGTATTCTTATTAATTGAATGCACAGAAACCATGGCAAATTTGTAAAAATGTGCCCTTCCTCACGGACTCTTACATTCATCAGATAAGTAGAGGTACTTATGTGTTTCATGCTTTGCTGGAGTGAACCCAATCAACAATAATTTTGCCCAAGTCAGCTGTAGTATTCGAAATCAGAACATGTTTCTCAGAAATAAAAAAGGCACTAATTCTCCTCCTTAGTGCATGAACAATGGATGTGTATCAAGTTTTGTTTTGCTGTGTTTCCTTGTAGCTTAGAATGTTGCTTCATTCTCCACTTAATGCTCAAAGGGCGAGCAAGGAGTAATGGTTTGAAACTTTGTACACTAAAAATAGCTTGCTTTGGGTTCTTTGGGGGTAGAACAACCTTGGCAGGGGGTTCACTCAGTGACTGTGGAGCTCTTCCTTATCCACACTCCAGCTTAGCTCTCTCTAGGCCTACATCAGGGAGTGCACTCAGCATTTATAAACTGCATTCTTTACACATCACCAGCTACTCAAAGACAAAGGAGGGCAGATTTTATTTCAGCTGAGTCCTGCCTGAAGGCTGCACCATAAACAGCAAGATCTCCTGTTCCTTTGCATCCCCCCACTAGAGGAGATGCCCCCTGAAATCTGCAGGGAAGGTTTCGCGTGGGATCACAGCAATTGGGTCAACTCATTGTCACAGTCCCTTAGCCCAGACACAGCTTTATGTGATGTCAGCGATCACTGAAATTATTTCAGAGGCTTTAGGGTTTGGTTTTAATGCAAATTGTTTGGCAGCTATTGTGGAAAACTTCCAAAAGTGAGTTTCTTTCACCTTAAGCAATCTCTCACACTGCTTAAGTCAAGTGGCTTTTTCCGCTTACTTCTACCTCCCAAAAGCAGAAGAAAACAAAACCGAAACAATCAAACAAAAGCTTTATCGTAGAACTTCAGTCCCAGCAAAGAGCATTTCCCATTGGCAGAGTATCACAGATTGGGTTGGGTTGGAAGGGAGCTTATACACCATCCACTTCCATCACAATCCCTCCTGTATAAAGGGATTTCAGGGAGTGTCACAGAGACAAGTTTTACCTTTCATACATATATATAATACCAAAATTCAGGTCAGGAACTGCATATCCCCAACAGCTGATTTAATTTACCTCTGACTTCTAACCTATCTAAATCCTCTGGGAAGTTCCTCCTTTTGATCACCTTCACATCACTGCCAACAGCTTCTATCACTCCCAGTAAGAACATCAGTTTTTCTAGGCAACAACCATAGAAAACCGCAATTTATCTCCAACGTCTGCCACTATCCAAATTATAGGAAAGAAAGAAAAAGGAATGAACCAGAGTAAATTTTTATTAAAACATCTCACCTAGTCATTGCCTACACTGGGAATTCAAAGGGGAATGTTTACATTTATAAACAATTCCAGCTCTCCTGAAAACTACCATGTGATTTCATCTCTCTCCAAACTGTTTTCTCATGCACTTTTGAAATCTCACTTCTGCCTAAGACTCACTGGAGTTCTCAAAGAAAATAGTCCTTCGTGGCTGTGGGTCAGGAACCTCAGTTACCAGCAGAGGTGGCAAAGTATTGCAACAACACCCTCAGTTGAAACTTATCACCTTTACTCTGTGAACGATGGAAACCTCAGAGTTCATAATGTGAGGAACATTCCAGGCTAATTAGCAATCCTTTGCTTGCTAACAAATAGCTCATCTAAAGCTGGTACTGAACTCTCATACTGATTAGAAAAGCTTCTTGGAGCCCAGGACACTCCTCCTGGAAGCTCTGTGGCACAGGCAGAGGGCAGCTGGGGATGTTCTGGTTAGATATGGTACTGCACACTTCCCGAACATCAGTAAAAGTCACAGATTTGCATCCTGATACAGCAAATGGAAAAAGAAGGAAGGGAACAGTAGAAGAGTCCACATACCAAGACCAGGACATTTAGAATTTCTCCTTCTGCTCCCTAAGCCACACTGAGGTCATTTGAAGATTTAGAGGATAACCCCTGCCCTGTTTTCTCTATACATTGCAGAGCTCAAGCAAAGTTACCTCATTAACTTGCTTTTTGTCCAAGTGGAAAACCTGACCAGAGCTGGTTGAGGCAATTTCTTCATAGACCTTGTAGCCAATGTGATCCCTGTCATCACAGTCCCCAGTCAGCACAAACACCACCTGGGTTGAAAACAAAGAGTAAATCATTTGGCACATGGTGCATATATTAGGGAAACATTGCAATGACCAGAGAAGAATGTATTACTTGGGCTGGGCTTATTACTTTGCATGAAGGACAGCATCACTGCACTCAGGGCTGATGGAAAAGGCAATGAAGAAGAAAAGGAACAGACAAGAACCCCTTTACACTGATCCTCATCTGTCAGCCCTGTACTTCACACAGTATTTACTTTACAGCAATATAAAAACATCCACATAAGCGGTAAGCTGGCCAAGAATTACATATACTGGTATCAGACTCAGCTGCACTGTTCAATTTATAACATTAAAAGGAATATCCCTTTAAGTTTGGGTTTTTGGTTTTGTTTTTCAACCAGATCAGGTTGAATCTCTCGGGTTGAATCAGATCAGGTTGATCTCTCTATTTGAAAAAAAAAAGAAAGAAAAAAATGGTCCCTAGAATGCAGTGTTGTGGTCCCTTCTGTAGAAAGGTTTCACTGAGTCTCATCCAGGAGAACTTTACCCTTTGTCACTGAAGAAACAGGGCATTAAAAAACATAAACGAGCTCAGAACGAAAACCCTCTGTACCTGTGACTGTTTCTGCTGGATGAGCTGAAGCACCTCGTGGGTCAGTCTGTAATCCTTGGATCTGGCATCAGTAAAGACATAGATGAAGGAACCAGGCAGGGAAATTTCCAGAGCGATCTTTATTGCCCCAATGCTCATCTCTGGACAGTCTCCACCACCCTGGTCACAAGCAGAAGAAAAACAAATCATTTTTTTAAGATAAAAGAAACATGCCAGATCAGGTACTTTTTGGGGACATTCAAGACAGATAATTTCTTAACTTGAAAGCATTTATTCCCTTTTTTTACCCTAAGGATTGAGTGGTTGCTGCAGGGTGCTGTCACAGACAGTTCCAAAGGGAAGAGAAACTCCAGGGAAGAGTTGTGGTTGGTGCCATGGTCATTCTCATCCACATTCTGCTCAGCTACTGCCCTTGTGGCAGCTCCGTTTCCCACTCCCACCCCTCCCGGCTGGCAATGTTCCTGCTCCGCTGGCACAAGCAGATGGGAGATGATCCCACCGGCACTGCCAAGCTCCGGGAACACCTCTGGACACCAGCAGGAATCTGCCCTGGATTTCCCACTGGGGCACGAGCTGAGCACAGGGGCACTCTCTCCCAGAGACCTGCACTGCAGCAGCTGCGGAGTTGGAGACTTTTGAGAGCGTGTGTTTAATCAAAATGCTTCCAAGTACGACTTGAACTTTATAGGAAAGGATCAGTTTCTCTTCCTAAATTAAGAATTTGGGGAAAATACTGTTTAACTAAAAGCTGACTTTAGCTCTCATAAAAATTAACTTGGCATATTGGAGACAGAACTTTCCAAAAAGTTGATATGAACTGTGAAACCTGCCTCTGTGAACTGCAACAGAGCTCTGCATGGTCAACATTTAATGTAAAATTTCTTTTTTTTTAACACCAACACACCTTCACACACATGTACATACAATCTTCACATGCTGGGAAGGAAGAGGAAAACAGGTAATGCAGTTGCTGCACTGAATTTTAATTCTTGAGATGCCATCAAAAATTATGTTTTGAGGTTAAACATTCACACCAACACACAAACCAGAATAAAAACCTGCCTCTCAGTCCCTCATACCAGAGAATTTTGGTTGTCCTCAATGAAATGTTCATGTTGGTAACAAGTTTAATCTATCAGTATTCGTAATCCCATTCCAAAACTGGAATATCAATAAAGATCTCTTTTAAAGAATAAGCACTTTGCCATTATTCATTCTAGAAGTCATATAAGAGCCATCACTCTTTTTATGTCAGTCCTTCCTGCACCTGGCCTTACTTTTATGGGAAAAGCAAGTAGCAGATTCCAGACAGCCTGAAATTCAAGGGAGAATCTATTTTTATTCCCATTATATAGAACAGTATTTTCAAAAGGCAGCTGGGTAGAGCTACATACAACTCATCATCATAATGGAATGCTTTGGGTGGGAAGGGATCTTAAAGCCCATCCAGTGCCACCCCCTGCCATGGGCAGGGACACCTTCCACCAGCCCAGGTTGCTCCAAGCCCCGTC
>JAWMRA010000005.1:24770406-24780527 GCA_035584735.1 Pseudotriccus pelzelni | reverse complement strand
AGAGCCCCTTCCAGGGCCTAAAGGGGCTCCAGGAGAGCTGGAGAGGGACTGGGGACAAGGGATGGAGGGACAGGACAAGGAGGGCTTGGAACAATCTGGGATAGTGGAAGGTGTCCCTGCCCATGGCAGGTAGTTGGAACAAATGGTCTTTAAGGTCCCTTCCCACACAAACCATCCCACGTTCTCCTGCACAAACCTTTTTGTGCCTACCACAGCACTTCTACCAGAGCAAGAATACACAGTGCCTTTAGCAGCAACACACTTCACCACCAGGATCCAGGCTGTATATGCAAAAAGTACTCCAGACTGCCAAGAAATCTTGAGATACAGGAGGGGAGTGCTGAGAAGGGACACTGAACCTCTGAGGGAAAAGGGTCAATGGAAATTTTGAGGGAGGGATGTGTTGAATGCAGAGACAAAGAAGATAAAAAGATGTGGGTGTCCAACAGACTAGGAAAGAAAGGAAAAGAAGGAATAAACATTTCAGGGACAAAAAAAAGTGATTTGTGGTTTTGTGGTTAACACAAGAGAACTGTGACTGAGGGTAAGTCACATGAATTCCCTGTGCTTTGATTCATCTCATGTAAGATTTAAAAAGGGAAAGACATGACCAAAACAAAACAAACAAAAAAAACCCAAGACACCAAAGTAAAGTGAAGTCACAGTCTTAGGAGGACTTTAGTAAACAGAAATATAAATTAATATGGGGACATAAAAAACCCCACAGCATTCCTAGATGTTCTAAGGCAGAGCACTTCATTTTTCCTGCACAACTTCCCTCCTCTTCTTCCGTTCTTCAATAAATTCCAAGTGCAAAAGCATAGTAGTGAACTAAGACCTCACTAGCTAAACAAAAAAGCTCCATCCTTTGGAAAACAGACTCGGACATACCACTGTAGAGCTTAAGAGAACTCAGGAAATGTTTCAGTGATATTCAGCATCCCCAGAGACACTTCACTTCAGCTCATGAAAATACACTGGTGTTCAGTGCATGAAAACTCCAACGGCTTCCTGCTGCCCGCCATCCTCCAGGCCAGGAATCTCACTGAAACAGGCTGGCAGGGCTCAAGCAGCGTCCTACAGCCACAGCCCAGAGCTGCTATCCCAGCAAACAGCCCAGGCTTTCAGCAGGACCTACAGCAGCACAACACATTCCTTCATTCCCATTTCAGGCTGCAAACCCACCCCCACTCGCCCCACATCAGCAGGGTTTTCCAG
The DNA here is from genome assembly GCA_035584735.1 of Pseudotriccus pelzelni. Classification (NCBI taxonomy): domain Eukaryota; kingdom Metazoa; phylum Chordata; class Aves; order Passeriformes; family Tyrannidae; genus Pseudotriccus; species Pseudotriccus pelzelni. Next base: position 24,779,309 of record JAWMRA010000005.1, on the reverse strand, counting down.
GCTGAGAACTGGGGGCCCATTTTGCTTTGGTTACATCCCATTGCAGAACAGGCTCTGCTGGTTAGCATTTATCCTATAAGGTTGATATTGGGAATTTAGCTCTGTGAAACTGGCTTTTAAAGCTGTACCATATTTATTCCCTGTACCTATATCACATACTAACTACTGTATTCCCAAGAGCACAGGGTAAGAAAGCTGCTGTTCCAGAGAGAACGGATGAGACTGCTCATAGGGCCACCACTGAGAATAAATTCAACATCTCCAGGTCTCTCTGCTTGCATGAGATGTTTGCAGCGTGCTGGCTCGCTATCTGGGAACCTGTCATGTGCAAGTACGCCTATATTTGACCAGTCATGCTCTGCAGGCTCCAATCTGTCGCTAGGAATGCTTTGGAAAAAGGGCTACAACTTAAGCAGAGCTGGAAAAGTGCACACAGTGAAGAGCAGTACCAAGGGTGCCAAAGGAAATGAAGATGAAGGAGCACAGGGGTACAGAACAATAAGTAGACATATCTGCACAAACACACACAGCCTGTTTACATCTGCAATAAGAAGCAACAGCGTGCATCCCAGTCCCTTTTTGGGGCTTGTCCCATGGGATCATCAGCTGCCAGTGTTACTCCTTCAGCTGACACAGAATGGTCAGCACTTGGTTGCCTCTGGCAGGATGCAAACCTGTGTATGAAACAAACCTCAGGGACTACTATTTGGACAGCCAGACCCAGCCCAGGAAAATGCTGGAAAGCCTCTTAATTAACTTCAGGGCTTCGACTGAACTAAGCCTTGTTCCCCCTGCAACCAGTGAAAGCAAATGAGATCTCCCAAGAGAATCTGGAAATTCACAGGTGATTAATTGCTTGTTAAGGTGCCAGTTTCATGTTTTATTTACACAGGAGCATTTGGGTCATCAGTCTCTCAGCTGCCTGTCTTCAGTGCCTATAGTGAAATGGGGTCAATCCTGTCCTCAGTGCCACGGCTTCACTTAACCTGATGTCATTCAAGTGCTTCAGGAAGACAAAGTCATCATGCTCCTCTGGCAAAACCAGGGAAAACCTCAGCTCACATCCACAGTTACCAAAGAATAGGTTGCACATGTTCTTCAAAAAGCAGCAAGGGAAGGTTAACCACAGACCACAAGGGGATTTGCTTGACCTAAACCACCCTGATGCCACTTAAAAATGTAACACTGAAAACTATCCCTTTGCAAAACCTTGAACCCAGAGCTCGCCCAACAACTGCACAGCCTGAATTCACTACAGGCATCACTGAAGGGTCCCATGAATCAGGCAGGAGAGCAACACACCTCAAACAGGAAATCCTAAACACTGGCAACAGTTATAAGAAAGACATTGTGTCCAGCAATGTGACTGAGGGGTAAAACACATTCTCCTTGGCTGGAGGAAGGCAAGCAGCCAGCCCAAAGCACTTTTCATTAAATCCATCTTATTTCTTCTCACAAAATTGTTGATTATCAAGGCATGGTGAGCCAATCAAGTAACACCATCACTCTTTCTCAACAGAGAAACTGTTCTGACATTTGCAAACCGAAAAACATATGTTCTCAATATTTCCTCTGATGCAGGAGTCTCCTTCAAAACCAAAGGCCACAGCACATGCCAAAAATCAAACCACTGATTGGAAAATATGTACCAACTGACATCTGAGGGCTTTCTCTGCCTAAAGGGTTCCTCCTTGTCATGCTTTAGGCCACATTCAAAATCCATTAACTAAATGAAATATCTGCTCCTTTTCCATACTCCTTAATCCATCTTATCCAGATCCTCAACTGACCGAACTGAATCCACTCTGGTATAAATTTCAAGCAGCCTCCAACACACACAAGAGACAGACACTCTCTGAACAGCCTCCTTGCCAACTTCCCGCCATTTCTCTGACAATTCACCTTACAAGGAACACTGTTGCCTCAGTTAAAGTGAGATAAAAATGTGTACGATATTCACATCTGTTTACTCACTTCATTACCATGATCCTCAGAAAATAACTGTTTTCTCCAGATGACAAAGGGACAGAATATATCAGTCTCAGGGAGGAACAGCTTATTCATGGCTGAAAAGCACTCGAGGATCTGCATCAAATATCTGCTCTTTACACATCACTAGGAATTTGATTTGTGTGCATTTAAACCAATGCAGGAGATGCAAACAGCAGCAGAAACTGCTCTTTTCTTTCCATGACCCAGAGCTCCCATCAAGACCTGTCACCTACTGTGAAACAATCCCTGCCGTGAACAGGATTATCCGGGTCTCTACACGTGACTCTGTGAAACACAGGCTGCTGTAACTCTGGGGAAATAAATTCAGGGTAGGGGAAAGAAGAGGGGAAGGTGAATAGGGGAAGTTTGTTTAAAAAGTAGTTAAGAAACTGGGAAAAGATCTTTCTGTGGATGCTTCTTTTTCTCTTTAGTCATAATGTAGCTTTTCACTTCAAAGATTCCATTAGACAGATTTTTGTGGACACAATATTTTGTTTCTTATCCTGCTTTCCCTTTTCGAAGTACATTGAGGCAGCACTTGGGTACCTACTAACAGGAGGGCTCAATGACATCAGGAGTAATTATGGGGACAGAATAACACTGGAAGACATCTCTAATGAGCTGCAGAGCTTTCCATGGAATTATCACCACTCAGAGCTCAGGAGAGCAAAGCCAAATAGAACAAGTAGCTTCTAAGCTCTGTAGGCAACAATCTGAAGTGTAACATGATAAATAACTTGTAATTCAAAGCAGAAGAGAATTACGTCCTTGAGGCATTAGTACTTTTTTCCTAAGGAAAAGAACCTCTACTGTATCTTCAAATAAAAACCTTTCCTTTGCCAAAAAGATTCAGGAAGCAGAGGGGAAATTTACCACTGTCCATACCTTCAAGGCTGGACAGGCACAGTCAAGACAGTAGAAAAATAAGCTGTAAGTGATGCTCTAGCAGCCTTTTGGATCATGTCACAGCATTTTGGCTGGCTCACAGATTTTGGAGCTTCTGGCACTGGCAATATTTACTGTCTCCTGTAATCTATATAAACACCTACTTTGAGAGGGACCCCAGATAAATCATTCCAGAGGAACAAGAAAGCATCCATGCAATCACTGGAATTCATTTTATAGCTGCCACAATGTCTCCATTAAGGGTGACAATAAGGTTTCAAACCCTGATTTTCACAGGCAGTACAGTGATCACAAAAGCCTCAGAGATGGAAAATACATGTAGGTGCTTTAGATTTTATAAATTCTAGCACAAAAGGGCACAATTCACAGTTATTATGCCCAGTTCTTCTTATCCATTTGCCTTCAGACACATCAAGACAGCACTGAACAGATGTATTTACATTGTGTCTCCTAAAATGCCAAAGAAAAACTCAGAACTTGGATGTGCACTCATTATTGTTGTCACTGTCTGTCTGAGGAAGTCCAAAACAAACCAACCTCCAAAAAACCCCCAAACCCTTACACATCCTTGAGTTTTTAGATAAGAAGTTCACAAATGTGAGGCCACCAAAGAACACTGCTCTGAAAGACCAGCTGTGACAGCTTCAACTGGAAGAACAGGAAATCAGATTGCTTAAATTAGCATTCTTCTTTTCCCACTTTGGATTTTGGTAATAAAATAAAAGTCACTCAATTGTTCAAAATAAGACAACTATCTGAATTAAGAGGAGAGCATCATTTTCTTTGCCTCTGACCCTACTCTTACCAAACAGAGCAATTCTTCTCCTTCCATCCTGTATCTGCATAACCACAATACTTTTTCTATTAGCAAGTATGAAAACCTGTAATTCCATTAATAGCCCAATTTTCATTTCTTATGTTCCTCCTCTGGAAAAGACATTACTTCTTCATTAGAACTCCTAAAAAAAAAAAAACTATCAAACCTGCAAACCCCATAGCTTCCAGACTTTTCACATGACCTCCTGAACTTGATCCAAGCTAGTAAGGGGCTCAGTAGCCAGACCATGTTATGGACACAGCACCGCCAGTCTGTTAATTAAAAGAGACCCCAGGTTGTAAAGTTAGAGACAGTTACGTGCCTTCACTCCATGCCTGGACAGAGCTTCACTCTCAAAAAAAAAGTGGTTCTAGTTTTCCCACACATTTACTATGTGTTTAGGTTCAATACTATTTCCCCATCCGAACTAAGCAGTATTAACATTTTGCCGTTTCTCACACAACGTTGTCTATCTGATTTGTAAGAAGAGGGTCAGCAGATGCTCAGTCAGAGATCTGCAGACATGAAGCGTACGAACAGCAAACATCATCCTCTGCACTAGGAAGTCCAGAGGTTATATATTCATTTTTCCTGTAATTAATTACTGGAGTTTAGTCTATAAAATAACCATTCACACCAAAGGAATGCTTGATTAAATCACACAGAGTGAGTTACAGCTGGGAAAATTCCCCTAGCTTTACAGAAAAATACTAGGGATGAATTTGTCCTCTCAGGCTTATTTTCCATTCCAAAATTCCTTAATGGCATAAAGAAAAAAATAGCAAAGCTGGCCACAGATGTTAAATAAAGACATTCCAAGTCCAATCCCATTTCCACAGGATACAATGGGAGTTAGTAGGAGATCAGGACCCACAACACACAATTACAAAAGCATTTGCTGATCTTATGCTTTAGTTCCAATATAAAATTTTCCTGTGCCAACTCCTTAATTTGGGGCACTCCCCCCTCCCCCCTAGTTTTTCCACTGAACATAAGTCTGGCAAGGGATTTCTTAGTTAACAGCCCTTTTCACTACCTACAGAACTTCTGTGATCATGCTTAGGCATTGAAAAACCACAAAAAAATTCCCTGTAATCTGTTAAAGCACATGTTTACTCACAAAGCAGAATACAAACCCAAAGGGTTTTCCAAAATGGAGATCTCTGCATCCCACCAGATGGTCCACGGCATTGGAATGTGAAATCTATGACAAATTTCTTTCTGTGGGCCATAATTCTCTGCCAACAACCTCAGGTTTGATACTAAAAAATACACTTGTATTACTGTTGTTCCTAAATACCACTGCAATAGGCATAACACTGCCTAGAACTGTACCATCAGAAACAATGTGTTGGCATATCCCAGTCATGGAATCATTAAGGCCGGAAAAGACCTTTAAGATCATCAAGTTAGTCGTCAACCCAGCAGCACCACCATGTTCACCACTAAAACTGTGAAGCACACTGTGCAACATGGATTAGGAAAAGAGTGGAGTTAAAAACCCAGTCTATACCAAATTTAAATTGTAACCACCTTTCAATAGCATATCTGCATCAGGACACCTTTATACCAAGGGAAGCTCCTTTGATCTGAGTTCCAACTATATATTGTACCCACTGTAGAGTCCCATTTGCCTCACGGACCACAGCCCCTCAAAAAAACATCAGGAAAATTTGTCTGTGGTGCAGCTACATATAAGGCTTCTTTTTTTGGAAGAAAAATTGAGTAAATAACGAGACAATTTGGGAAAAAAATAGCTTCATGCTCATCAAGTCCATTAAGCAGCCTTCAGAAAGATCAACACTAGATAAATTAATTGCATGCTGTGAAACACAAGGCAAACAATATTTTTTATTAGATTTTGGAATAAAGTTACTTCTCCATAGACACAAAAAAAGATGTTGAAGTGGTCACAGCGTGACTTTTCAAGTGCCTGGGCTTGGTCACCATCAGGTGTCAGGTACAGCTGACCAGCAGTCTGCACTGCCGTATCCTGTGGCACATCCCTCCAACTCGGAGAAAGACCCAGTGTTCAGAAACCAGGACAAAATGAAGTTGGAAATTGTACATTCTCTCCTTTCCAACAGCTTTCTGACCTCACAAGTTATCCATCACACTAAAAAGCAAGGCCCCCTCAGGGAAGCTGGACTTCCCCGCAGAGAGGTGTAACTGGATACACCGAGGCACGTTTGCCAGCGGCTCTTTGCTCTGTGGGTCACTCTTGGCAGCTTTAAGTCTCAGTTACTCCACTGAATGAAACCTAACATTTGCCAAGGAAAGGGCTCTCCTGTGGGAAGAGAAGGAAGTGGGGAGGAGGCAAGGAAGCAAGGAGTCCATGAGTGGGAAAATGTGCCTCAGGCAGAGGAAGGTGGCAGGAGATTTGTTGCTGGTGAGGTTTGTACAGAGCAAGGAGAGGTGGTACAGCAAAGCATGGATAAAGGACTCAGTCTGCAACACAAGCAAAGATCCTGGAGAGACACTGGGAGCAAGGAAGTGAGGAGGATGGGAGGGGAAAAGGACAGAAAAGGAGACAATGTGCAGAAGAAAAACTGGGTGAAAAAATGTGGGATGAGAAAGAAACAAGGAGCTGTTGAAACAATTTGAAAGTGGCCTGTGATGAAAGCTGAGTGTTGGGACTTCTCTCTATTGAAGATGCACAAGAACAAAGGACCATCCACACAAACCTGCAAACTAAAAGTGCACCACAAGCTCATCTTCTTGCTCTCGTGGTTGCAGTATTTACACAACCCCTCAGAAAAAGAGATCTATCAGCTCTCAGAGTGAACCTCTTTCTGATCACTGAATTGAAGATGTATAAAGAGCTATTATAGAGAGAAAATTAAACCAAAACACTCCCAACCCATCCTGTTGATCTTCTACCACATCCAAGGAGAAAAGAGCTCCAAGATCTATCAGCTCGATTTTCCAGAAAGATATAAAAGATTTCCAGGCTCTACACGTGACCAAAATCTTTCCCTTCTTGTTCACTTCTGTGGTATGATGCTTTTTAAGTCCCATATAAGTTTGTTCCATAAAATAAGCAAAAGGTAAAGAGGAAGAAAAGCGAAAGTAATGCCAAAGCTTAAAAGGGAAGGTACAGAGAGAGACCATTTTGGGATAGGATTCTCTGATACCACAACGATGGGCTCTTTACAAGAAGAAAAAAAAAAAAAAAAAAGAGAACCTATAAAGCCTATAGATGGCACAGCAGCAAAATCCACAAAGACAAGTTTTTCTGTAAGTCCCCAGGCATATGGTTTAAGGTATTTATGCCAATAGCAAGCACATCTTGTAAGCAGAAGTGCCTGTGACTGGGGGAAATGGAAGTGCTGTCTTTTTTCGTTTGATAACATCCCTGCAAAAATGGCACTGTTAGGAATTGACTTCTGGAATATCGTATTCCGAGATATTCCATGGAAACTACAGCCACAAAGGTAATTTTCAAGGGGCTTTTTTTCTCACTTTCTGATTCTCTTTCTTATTCTTTTTTTTTTTTTTACTTACAGGGAGTTTTTACTGCATAGTACAGCACACATCACCAGCCTGGGGCATCCTGTTCCTATTTTCTCTTCAAGTCAACAGAAGATATTTGACATGAAAAGAGGAAAAAAAGCCAGAGAAAACGGGAAGGAAGGGAATAGAAAACAGATGCTGGAAGAAAAGGCACAACATACAGCAGAAGGGAAAAAAGGTAAAAGGAGGGAAAAGAATAAGAATCCAAACAAAAAAACCCACACAAACCACACCGTGTAAAGCTTCTGGATCATTTCACTGCAAGTTACTGAATGCAAACACAGGACTACAAGACAGGAGGAAAAGTGTAACTGCATTATGCATATTCCTAAGTGCATTCCCATAGAAGGGCATTGAAAAAACTTAGTAGTATTGTTACTACTACACGTGAAGGTCACTGAAGCCACATCAGCTCGTATCAGAATTATTAAGACAATTATTTGATCCCTAGGCTGCTCTTTGGTGCACACAGAGCACTTCGAGCCCACTCCAGTTTACCCTGAAGGCTTTGTGAAGCTCTGCAGACAGACAGGGAGGTGGAGGTCACGAAGTGCTACTCGCACCTGGCAAATTTCCGCGGCGGAGAGACCCGCACGGCGAGGGGGGCTACGACAGGACAGGAACACTGAGGATCCAGTCTCTGGAAGCGCAGGATACACAAACTTTTACAAAAGCCGGCCCTGAGCGGGAGCTCCTTGCTGGCCTTCCCGGCTCCCGCCCATCCTGCCCGGATCCCCTACCTGGGTCGTGGAAAGGCACCAGAGCGAAGTTGTACAACGGCCGCTTGGGTCTCTTCAGCGACGTCTCCAGGATCTTGGATGCGCCCTCGATCACTTGCACCAGGTCGTCGTACATGGAGCCGGTCACATCGAACACGAAGGCCAGGGTGGAAGCTCCGTCGGGCACCGCCTCGGGCTCAGGCACGGCGCTGGGGCTCAGGGCGAGCAGCAGCAGCAGCGCCGCGCCCCGAGCCCCGCTGCTCACACAGGGAGCCATGGCCCCAGCAGAGCACCTGGGACAGCCGGCCCGGGGACACCGCGGGCAGAGCGGAGATCGGGGACAGCCGGGGGACCGCTCGGGGACAGCCCGGGAGCGCACAGCCCGGCACCCACGGCCCGCTCCCCTCGGGCGGAGGGCAGGAAGCGCCGCCGCTTTTGTCTGCGCGGGGCTGCGGCCCCGCTCCGCCTTCCCTACCGGGCAGGGCTGGGGCAGCACCGCCCCGAGGGACAGGGCTGAGCCCCGGCCATGCTGCCGGCCGGGGAGCCCCGGCTGCGGGCGGAGGTGGTGCCCGACCCACCCCGGTCCAGCCCCGGTCCCGCCTCCCGTGGCCCGCCGCGGCCCCTGCCCTCACCTCGGGGTCCCGCCCTCAGCCGGGGTCCCTCGCTCCACTCAGGGCCGTTCCCCCTCACACTTGGCCGCCTCCCCGGCGGGAACGGGCACCGAGAGCTGAGGTCGGAGCTGCCCCTCACGGCCCCGGGGCTGTGCCCGCACCTGCCGCAGGGGAGGACGCGGCGCTGGCTCGAGCTCGGCCCCACAGGGCAGGGTCAGGTGGGATATTGGGAAGGAATCTTTCCCTGGGAGGGTGGGCAGGCCTTGGCACAGGTTGCCCAGAGAAGCTGTGGCTGCTCCATCCCTGGAAGTGTCCAAGGCCAGGTTGGACGGGGCTTGGAGCAAC
>JAWMRA010000005.1:24759228-24770266 GCA_035584735.1 Pseudotriccus pelzelni | reverse complement strand
TCCCTGGAAGTGTCCAAGGCCAGGTTGGACGGGGCTTGGAGCAACCTGGGCTGGTGGAAGGTGTCCCTGCCCGTGGAGGGGGTGTAACAAGATGGGTCCCTTCCAACCCAAACCAGTCTGCGATTCCATTTAGTGTTTTATTACTGGAAACACGTGCTATGAGACTGAAATCACTCTGACACACACTGCTGCCCCAGCTTTCCTTTGGCTTCAGTTGCAATTCCACAACTACTACTAAGCCCTGCTCATCACCTATGAGCATATTCTCACTTTTAATAGTTTAATGGGGTAGTAAAGACCCTAAAATGTGACCAGAACCATGGCTCAAGGCACTGGCAGTCCCTGTTGAAAGAAAAAACCTGGACAACAAAGAAAAGGAAGTGGTCTGAGTGATGTTTTAACCCTGTTCGAGCAATGGAAGAGTTTAAAGGTCTTGTATTTCAGATCTCTGTAGTTGCTTAAGGATGCAGTGACATCCCAGCAGGCAAAACCCAGTCCTGCATGGCTGATCCAAGGGCACACAAAAGGGCTCTGGGGAGATCCAGGAGCCAAAGTACGGGTTCTCCAGCCCACCTCAGTGCTGCTGTCACAAGCCTGCCTTCCATGGGCTGCATCCTGCACAACAGGACATCATTTCAAACAGAGGGGGAAGGGAATCCCAGCCCTTGCACAGCATTCAGTGCAGCTCACAAAGGTAGACCATGAAGCAGGATTTACCTCATTCGTTTCCATCCTTATTTTACTAATCTTCAAACTAGTGCTAAAACTGCGCATTATTGTGACTGGAAAATAAATCATGTAGAAACACTGCTTATCCTAATCAAGTTATAAGCCTGAAATTGAATTATAAAAAACAGATGTTTACATTCTTTGTCCCCTTCAGCACTGATGTCATGAGAAGGAAGCACGTAACCAGAGCTGTGCGAAGCATTCGCAATAAAACCCCAAACCACGGAAAACTTGCCTCATCTGTAACTCTGCTAGCAGGAAAGTAGAACCAGGTTTGTCAAAAGTACTCACAAATCTTGTAAGGAGAGATGCACTCATGCCATAAAATAGGAATATGTATTTCGAGCACCCCAGGGACTGGCGGCATCTGGACTTAGGGATTGCCTTCAGTCCTTAAAGAAGATGAATTCCTGTTAAGTTTTGACTCATAAAGAAAGTCATCATGTGCTTTCTGTCTTAAGTTATTCCTCATTTCAATGTAGACAAGCGAGAGCAAACCTACTGCCTGTACAAAAAAATAACCCTCTGGGATACCCACTGCTGTGTCTCTAAAAGAAAGCCTTTGAACATGGATTTTAAGGTATACAACACAAAGCAAAACCTTTATTTCATTAAAAGTGGAAACTGATATTTATTTTGTTTGCCTCACACTTTCCACTACAAAATAGCCTGGAAGCTTGGAAACACTAACACTATTATTCACAGCAGGCCTTTGAAATTTGCAGGAAGAAAGCGCTGTAGCAAGAGGAACAACTTTTTTTCCTTCTACTCCAGTGAAATTATTTTCATAGTTTGCCAAAGAATCATCTATTGAAAAAAAACCCCTGTGTTCCTTCTGACATTCTCTGCAGTAACATTTTGACATTGTGCCAGGGTGAGAACTTCAGCACAAGCACTCCAAGGTCAGGCCCATGGCACAGCATGGCACAACCCAAACAGTCCATATATATTTACATATATCCCTATATGCTTATCCTTGATACTTGTAAATTATTAGATGAGGTGGAATAAAGAGTTAAGTCATTTAACTCCTTCTCTTTTCATAGCTTGTCTCAAATAAAAACAATACATTTGTATACTAGTTCAGAAGATTGGGAAGAAAATAAGGTACTTTTTACCCTTCGGGCGTGTGTCTGAATCTGCCCCATTTTGTAATTTTCAGCTAAAAATTATTAGTATCCCATGGCTGCTGATGAGGAAAGAGCTGCACGTTTCATTCTCGTTCATAGTAAATAAGAATCCACTGCAAAACTTGAAGTTTCAGTCCCAAGGAGAATCTCAAAATGATTGTTTTTAAAGCTGATGCTGCTCTCTAATTACAGAGCAACTGTTGATACCAAAGCAGATGCTCCTCCTGGGATCCCAAGGACCACTCACAGCAGGCTGCAACTACCAGAGCTCTTTCTCACGACACCTCTCTCTCTCCTGGCCAGCAAGTTCTGCATATATTCCAGATACTCTGGACTGCTTTGTCACAGATATTTGATAACATTTTGTTTCTTCTGGAACTCCACACTCATTTAAAACTTTTATTCCCACTCCTCCTAAAAGTCCCATCCCTCCTTTTCTTCTTTTCTCTGTTTGAACTCGAGTAATGGTGAAAAAAGAGGGACTGGTTGCTGTTTGTTTGGGGTAGGTGGCTTTGGCTTTCCCCGTGAGAAGCGTGTGTATTGCAGAGTGAGATCTCTCTGGTTCACTGCCAGAGAGAGTTTTCTTAGCCAGTCCTGTCTTTGTATTTTATGTACACAGACACTCTGGTCCTGCAGAGGAGAGGTGCAAATTCACTGCTCTAAAACTGAAAAGAACCTTTTCTGCCTCAGTTTCTTGTGTGCAGGCAGAACCTGTGCTGCTTTTGGGAAGGGCGGGGTTAAAGTGCCATCCTGAGACAGGAATGCTACAACAGGAATTAGCAGGTATGCTGAGGAGCCTGGAAGCAGGTAAGGCAGATCACTGGAGCTGCTGCTAACAGATCTGCAAGGAAAGATAAACGAGGTGCAGAAAAGGGAGAGGGCTGATGGATTAATCTGTGTTTATATGTGGTATAATCTTCATATTCATCTACAGAGGCCATGAAAAGACCTGCAAGACTTTTGGGGGGAGATACTGTAACGTGAATGAAATTATGTGAGGAGGGTTCAGACTCTGAAGGGATCAAATAAACCCTGACCTTCTTCCAGCCTGTGACTTCTGATTTTCAGCTGTGCAGCTGCTCTCAGACTTGGACAGCAGGTTTTTAGGACTTGTCTCCTCTCTGAGACCACGGCATTTCACCTGAGATGGTTAACAGCTCTCCTGCAGACAGAACCACAGAGCCTTTACACCAAATAATCTCAAAGCCTTTTACTCACAGCAGATTCCCATCTTCCTGTGAGGTGCATTGCCTTTACCAACAATATGAAAACTATGATTTAATATAAAAATGGGAACTATGTAACTTTTGTCTGAGTTTTGGCTTCTGACTCTTCAGAGGGGTCATAGATTGTGTGTTTTCTGCAGAATTCACATGACTTTTGTTAAGGAAACAAACCCTGGGATTCTAGCAAGATCACCTCTGTAGGCACTGATCTTTTTATAGATAATCCAGATTCTGAAGAACTGCAAGTTTCTCATCTCCACTTTCCCAAAAGGTTTGAATCTGAAACCAAGCTACAGGCTATATTCCCTGCTCCTGCCCTTCAGGTATAAAGAGAGAAGCTGTGAGCAGAAATCTGGTTTGAGCTGTTCACACTCATAGTGTCTGGCTGAATTCTGACCATACTGTATTTTAGGGTTCCTGCTTCATTTATAAACTCAGTCTGCTCTAATTTTTCATGGCTTTGCCAATTAAAGCTTTACAGCAGAGTCAGAGCAAACAGGTGAATGCTCTGTGTTCTGCACACATTTCTGATGACAGACAGCTTTTGATGGAAAGGTTGTAAAAATCAGACATTTAAGATGCTGTATGTTCTACCTTGTGAAGAATCTATAAATCCTACAGAGAATCTTCTGCCATTTTGAATCTTCTTTTTGTGCGCAACTTAAGTTTGCTGCAATTTAAATGTCAGTTTGATTCACAGTTCAACACATTTCAAACTATCACATAATAGACAAAAAGAGTGAGGCACAGGCAAAAGTAGCTGTAGCAACTGGAGTAGTTTGTTTAATAAACGTTGTGCCTGAGCCAAGAGACCATTTCACCCCACTGTAGCACTGAATCATCCCTCATCTGCAAGATGAAATCACTGCTTTTGGTTATAAAACATTTGTTTCATAAAACAGGCCATCCTGCGATCATGACATAGAAGGCAGGGGTCAAAAGTAATGAAGGCTTGGTGCCTTCATTAACGCAATTATGGGGCAAGACCAAGACCAAGGAAGGACCTGCTCTACTGATTCCATGCTTACTTGGAAAAAATCGAGTAGATAGACTGATGGATGGAGATTTCGAGGTGTTTAATGTCTAATGAGAAAGGGAATGTATTTCCTGATGAAAACAATGGGAGCAGTATCACACACTGAAAGCAAAACAAGCACCATGCAATAAAGGTCATTTTTCAAGACCAGTTCCATGAAGGTGAATAAACCCCATAGCTGAATTTTTTAAACTCTGCACACAGGAAATCCATGCCAATTATCCACAGTTCCAAGCTATTTTACTCACAGCCATGTCATCATGCACATCTTACTTTTGGTTGTATATTAAATACAGCGCCTGAGGCAGTGTGGGGTCCATGGCCCCTAAACTGTCAATAATTCCACTGCCCATGCATGTCCACGTCCAGCCTAAGCTCCTTTTCCAGTCCATGGAGATCTCCTGTTTGATTTCTCCAAGAAATCCCCAGGTATGTGTGCACTCACGAACTTTACATCAAACTCTGTTTATAGAAAAGTAGATGTAGAGATGTAACAAAACAGAGGTGAGAAGAAGTGCCAGGGGACGTCTAGATTGGATTTAGGAAAAATTTCCTCAGGGAAACAGTAGTCAGGCATTGGAATGGGAGGCCCAGGGAAGTAGTGGAACCACAGTCCTTGGAGGTCCTCAGAGAACACGTGGATGTGGCACTTTGGGACTCGATTTCGTGGAGGCCGTGGCAGTGCTGGGTCAATGGTTGGACCTGATGATCTCAGAGGGCTTTTCCAACCTAAATGATACCTTAAAATTTTGTCCTTGACAAGGATTATATTCCCAAAACTTTCAACATATTCTACTGGCCAAGGCAGGATTTTCATTAGAGTTTAGACAATTAGTCAACCAGGGTGAAAATAAGAAGGACAAGAACACGATCTCCCTCTGCTGGTAAATCACAATGAAATGTTGTGAAAGGGGATTACTAAAAGTAGGGATTTTCACTCTTCGTTTTAATAGTTAGAGAATATAAGATGAAATTACTTTTCACACTTAAGGTTGGAAACAACCTTGAAATACCAGCACAATGGCACAGACTCCCACAGACCCATCCCTATGTGCAAATATTTTGTACGTAACATTCACACAAGTCTCTTCTACACAGGGAACGTTTTGTGGGAAATAAATTTAGAGGCACAGATCGATTCTAGTGACAGGAGAATTCAAAAGGCAAGTGTAACTTTTACATTTGGGGGGTGGAAAATATATTTACTTAGAGTATATTTTTTCCAAAACTGATCCAATTATACATTTTTTAATTCATTTGACCAGAGAAAATCTTCTAGCCTTTATGTTGTGTCATTAATAATTCTGAATTACTTAAGATGGACTCTTGAAATATTCAAAAAATCTACAGCAGTGATATACTCTGTCTGACACCCAGAATAAGTTCTGAAAGAAGAGGAAATTACTCCAAGTATCATAATCCTGTGACAAAGAAGCTGCTTTGCCACTTCAGTCCACAGACCAAAGCTTGTTTTGGAGTCAATGCCAGGCACGAATTGTAGATAACATCAAACAGCATGCCATTCTTCTCGTACCGGGAGCTATCCCCTGGAATACAGTTGACAGATTGAAGCCCATGATCTTAATTACTGCAGCTCTTGCCTTGGAATGAACTCTCCTATTTTTAATTTCTCAGGAGGAGCTGAGGCACAGCATCAGAGCAACACGCATGAGAGAAAGAGGATAGAGCTGCCTTGTGGATGTTTTCTAACAAAGCTGGACTAAAAGAGACAGCCTTGATCATAAATCAAGAAAGAAAACTACCCCCTGAAACAAGAAATCCCAGAACGGTTTGAGCTGGGATGGACCTTAAAGCCCATCCAGTGCTGCCCCCTGCCATGGGCAGGGACACCTTCCACCAGCCCAGGTTGCTCCAAGCCCCGTCCAACCTGGCCTTGGACACTTCCAAGGATGAGAATGAGTTTGGGTGTTTGTGCCATTCACACAACAAAGAAGAAAATGAAGGTTTAGCTCTCCAAAGTTACACACTTTGCTCCTTTCAAGTCTGTCAGAAATGTATTTTGTCTAAAAACAGACTGAAGTCCAGATTCCAGGCACCTGTCTGTGCAGGCTGAGCCTCTGATGACAACTGCATGGCACATCTCCCACCACCTCTCCTCATCCCCAGGAAAGTGTTACAGAGTGAGCTCACACTTCCAACCTCAATATTACACTTTTGTGTGTGTGTGTAGACTTGGCTAATTGAAATATTTCCCACATTATTAAATATCCTGCCTATTTCTTCAGCCAGACAGCGCTAAATATCTTCAGGCACCTGAAGTCTGTTTTCCCAGCATTTGGAGAAACCAAGTCCACCTAATTTACGAGTTCATCATTCTGGGGTGATTTTTTTTTTCCTGCAGTTTCAGTTTTTATGTTGAAGCCCATAAAAAGCAAAACATCCTTTAAAATCCTGCCAGTCTGTAAGTAGTTACCTCTCCAGTAGTTACCAAGGATAACTTTCCAAGGCCTCTGTGCAGTGCAGAGGTAATTTTACTACCGAAACAGCCTATATTCTCCACAGTCACTCCAAGTCTCTCTTCTTGGCATAACAGAGATGTTCTTAAAACTTGGAATGTTTTTCATGTCATTTTTTTCATTATAGTCTATTGGGAAATGGGAGCCTTCTGCCAGGCACAGCATTTTCTAGGATTAAAGGGATGAGTTAAATAAGAATGGACTTGAGCTTTTATTCATAATAAGAATGAAAAACTTTTCATAGGGAAGGGTGATAAACAGGCTTCCCCTTACAAGACACAGTTGTTCATGTACACACACATGACAGAAGTGGGTAATTCATCCCCTGGCATCAGGTTCCCTGGCAGTTTCCATTACAGCCCTGCTCTCAGGGCCCTGTGGTTTGGTTAGACTCACAGTCTGCTCTGAAATGCTCCACACAGAATGTCTGCTTTGGGGTAAGTCATTTATTGTTTAGAAGGAGCTCAGATGTTTCCAAGAGCACTCACTGCCCCAGACAAGCCCATCCGTGCCCTTTCCTGCACAGACTTTGAAGAGCACAGGGGGCAGGAACCACCAGTGCCAGCAACTCTGCATCCAAGATGTACATCCCTGCACCCAGAAAAACCACAGGTGTCCCTGTACACAGCAGCCTTCCCACCAGGCACCATTTCACCCTCTTGGCTTCTCATGGGCAGCAAACACCCCTTAGCACCTTTTGGGTGCAGAGGCACAGACACAGGATTCTCCTCAGACTAGAGAAAAGATTCAAGGAAGAAGGATATCACAGAATCCCAGAATGGTTTGGGTTGGAAAGGACCTTAAAGCCCATCCAGTCCCACCCCTCATCCCGGTCAGGGACACCTCCCACCAGCCCAGGTTGCTCCAAGCCCCGTCCAAGCTGGCCCTGGACACTTCCAAGGATGGGGCAGCCACAGCTTCTCTGGGCAATTGAATAGGATATTTTCTAAGTAAAATATAAACCCACAGACCTGGTTTGCCATCTAAAGCTGTGACTGAATGTAAATTAACTAGTTGTCAAACTCCCCATTTGGTTTATGTTCCACACCCACTCATTAAGAGACCAGATTCCTCCGAGCTGCCAGGCAGCTCTTCCCTACCTTATCCTGCTCTCTGCACACTTTGGCAGCTCCTGCCTCTGAGCAGAACTGAACTCTGGTCCTGGTACCCTTAAAAAGCTCCATTCATAGAGTGATTCCAGTCTAACCAAAAGCAGGAGTCAACTGAGAAGTTATAAATCAATTTATGCTGGCAAGATTCCAGGATCATTCTCTGGGACCCGAGAAAATCTAATTGCTTGCATAAATCCCCCAGCCCTGGTTGCAGCTGGGCTGCACAGCCTTACAGGCTGCTCAGCCCTGCCTCTAACACACACACCTGAGCCAGCCAGCCATAGGGGGAAAGCGAGGTCCTCGGGGGCCTTGGGAGGTTCATGCAGCAGCAGGGGGGTCACTCTCCTGGGGTCACTGAGCCCCTCAGCCACACTCAGAGCACAGTTCCTGTCACTACATTAAGAGCTCAGCCTAAAGTGAGCTTTGCCAGTGCCCTGTCACAGGCTGAACTTCTCTTATAAAGTCTGACTTGTGAGAGAGAAGCTTGGTTTGGGGCCAAACCACAGTGGCATCTGAGACAAGCAGGCCCATTCTGCTCTAACTCATGGAGCATCCACTGACACTTTGGTCATGGCCTGTGGTTTGTCTGAGCTCCAAAAGCATGAGCTGCACATTCCCTCACTTTGTACAGCCTCATGACAAGCCCCTTCTGAACAACCCCCAGTTCACATCCTGAGTAACCAACACAAGCCAAGATGGGAGAGTGAATTGTTCCTGCAACTCTAGCAACTGACCTATACCAGGGAGAGTGTCCGAGCTTCCGTAGGAAAATTGTCATGGATATACTTAAAAAGACAATTCCTATTTCAGTGCTCCATTCTTGGCTAGATTTACCTCCTGCCTTCAGGCTCCTAGGTCTAAGAGTCTAAAAGCCAGAGGTTTGCAGAAAGGCATCAGAAATAATGTTGATTCCAGTGAAATATAAACAATAATCCATGAGTGGCCTGAGTTGCAGCTCATGAACAGGCTCTTTCACTTCATTTCCAGTCACCTCTGGATCAAACCATTGCTGTTTATCAAGGCAATGGATAAAATAAAAATAAAAAGCTACTCCTTTGCTACAAGGACAGGCCATCTCAAGTGTCTGTAAAAACAAACATTCTCTTTGCCCAGCCTTCCTCAGCTGCTGAAAAGATTGTTAAGATCTTTACACTTTAATAACTTCAAATACAAGAAAATCATTCACAGGAATGGAAGACAGCAGAGTTTTTCTGTTACATTTCTTGAATGCCAAGATAAAATTTATTCTTGCTTAACACACTGGTGGCAGTAACAGCTGGGTTGGGAACATCCTTGTGATCAGAGCATCATTTCAACCTTTTCGGGCTGCTCATTGCAGTCATTTAGTTACTGTTTCCTGCGTGATTTTATTGTGAGTTTATTTGCAGGGGGTTTATTGTTGTATATTTTGTTCTTGATAAAGTATTTCTAACCCGCTCCTCAAAACCAGAATAAACAGAGAGAGCACACAGCTGAACTGCAACATTCAGCACCCAACTACCCTTTTCTGTTACTGCCACTCTATAATGTCACAGCATGACTTTTCCAACGCAGGCTCAGGGACCCAAGAAGCAGGGGATGGACCTTCAGAAATAGGCAGGCAGTAAGATTTTGCTTTCAGGGCAAGATATCAGATAAAAACCGTGCACTGGTACCACTAAAACATTAAGTTTAGTGCTTGGAGCTGGTTTCTCTGTGTATTGAAAAGAGTTTGGGTGTACAGAGCTTTCCAGTGAAACAATTTCCCCCTTCACAAACAGTTATTTCACAGAACCACAGAATCCTGGAATGGTTTAGGCTGGAAGGGACCTTGAAGAGCATCTTGTTCTAACCCCTGCCATGGGCAGGGATGCCACTCACTATCCCAGGTTACTCCAAGCCCCATCCAAATTGCTTTGGTTTCCTTTTGGGCTCAGAGCTGCTTGTTACCTGACATTCCAACTGAGAAGAGACCCAGCTGTAATGACGACAAGCTCTCTAGACTATTCATTTGTATGAACCCAGCAGAGGCTGCTGCCCCAGAGGCTGCTCCCACAGCACAGTTCCAGCTCTGCTTCCGATGACAGGGGCCCGCTTACGAAGGCACAGATAAGATGTGCTGCCTCAGGCAGAGACATCTCCAGACCAGTGTGTGCAGAAAGCCAAAGGCACAACTCAGTTAATAAGCTGCTGGGACTTGTACTCCTGGAAGCTTTAAGATGGGAGCAGTAGGTTAAGCACAGGGTATGACTGTCTTTGAAGCAGGGCAGTTATACCAGAGAACTGAGGAAGAATTCTGGAGAGAAAAATGAGTTATCTGTACAAAAATGAAAATCAGTTCAATATCTAAGTTGGTTACATTTGCACTGGATTTGGCAGAAAGATAATATTGAAATAAATACTATGCCCTGCTGAAGGTTTAGATGGATGAAATCAAGAAGTGACCCACTGGAGTCTTTTAAACTGGCAAAGAAAGTGGATCTATTTGGGTTTGATGTAGCTAAAACCACTGGTGTGGGGTTTCTTTTGGAGAGCAGGGGAAAGCATAGAAGTGGAGAATATTCATGTGATCAAGGTGCCTTGGGACTTCCAAAGATCAGTTTTATGTTACTTTTTAAACAGGGATGTCTTTCAGAATATATTCAAAGCCCTTGTTAAGTGGGGAGTGAGGACTGGTCCAAAGCTCAGCAAAAGCCCGGCTCTGCTGATTAAACATGGTCTGTGATCCCAGCGGAACACCAGGATCAAACAGCTCTGTTCAAATCCCTGGGAACAGTCCTGGAGAATCAGCTGCTACTGCCTTGGGGACAGGGGCCAGAGATGGAGCAAGTGAGAAGGCAAGAACAAGTTCTACTCAAAAGGGGTGTCCTGGTGCACTCTGCTGTGTTTGTCTCCTCTGGAAACAGCACCTCTGGGACCCAGCAGATGAGAAAATGAGATGAATGAACTGATGAGAAATTAATTTGCCCTGTGAGTGGAGCTCAGTCTGAACATTCTATATTCAAGGCCCAGCATAGTGTAAAGCTCCAGCACATCTCAGCTCCCCTGTGCTGGGCACCACAGTTTTGTCACTTGGAGGAATCTCAGGATGGAATTGAGGGTGTAAAGCTGTTAGAGAGCACCCAAAGGAGGGCGACAAAGATGGGGAAGGGCCTAGAGGGGCCATAAGAAGAGTGGCTGAGGGCACTTGGTGTGTCCAGCTGGAGCAGAGCAGGCTGAGGGCAGAGCTCACTGGGGTCTGCAGCTCCAATCCCTGCTCTGGGGGACCAGGAACAGCCCCCAGGGAATGGCTGGAGCTGTGTCAGGGCAGGCTCAGGTTGGATCTCAGGGAAAGGTTCTTCCCCCAGAG